>CACRXK020001600.1:41682-52003 GCA_902702795.2 Paramuricea clavata
AGAAGGTATGAATATTCTGATCTTTTAAACAAATTATAATGCATGAGTAAGTATAATACCATTTCTAACTTTATATTTAACAACACTACACCTGTCCTATTGCCCGTGATTGGGGATAAATTGTGATAATTCAGTATTCAAAATGGCGGTTTATGTCTTTTACTATTTTTTAGTTAGTGTCAGTTTAGATTTTTTATTGTGTTTAAACCTTTTTTAAATATCTTTTTGTTAATAACTTAATATTTTATAATAATATTAGTGTTTGTTAAACTTTAAAGCTGCCAATTTGATGGTTTACTCCATTCTTGGTGAATTTTTTGAGGTGAAAACAGAAATTTAAATCCGGCCGGAAAATTCGTTAAATCCGGCCGGATTTGAAATCCGGTGCACCCCTATTCAAATCCGATTATCGATTTTCAGTTTCATTTAACAAAATCTTAAAATACATTCGAATCTGATGAATCCACCTCAACATATGGATTTTTCGGATTCAATCTGAATCTTGATTAGGATTCAACGTTCCTTTTGAGCTTCTGGCCTTCTAGCATGTACCTTGACCCGACCGAAAGATATAGTAGGACAGAAAACTTCTTGTAAAAATGGCGGGAAAACAGCAGGCGAATTCCGATTCTCACAATTCGTTCCATTTGTTTAACGAATCCAAAGAATCCGAATCCTAAAAATCCAAATCTAGATTTACAAAAGAAACGCTCCTTACCGCACAGTTTACAAAGATAAATTACATTCACATCATAATTTAGTTCACAAATAACAAGGAACTACATGTACACAGTCATTATTTATGCCTATAAAACATGACTGAGGCATTATGGTACATGTACTATCTACAATTTACAAACAAGCACGATGGGTGAAGCAGTCGAATGACTCAGCATGAAAGTGGGTCGCACTAAGATGCACCAGTTTATTGTTTGATCACTTTATAGTCTCCTCTCTATCTTGTACTAAAACGAGAAATAGAAAATTATTGCACGAGAGTTTCGACAAAATTACTGTTAACTGTCAGACGTAAACCACAGTACCTGCTTCCTCTCTTTTTAAAAGAAGATTTTCCGGTTGTTCCAAAATTTCATTTTCTTCATTCTCATCTGCATTATCATCTTCGTTATCTTCTGACAAATAAATTATTTGGGAAATTTAGTTAGCACGTGATATCCCCTGTTGTGTCTCTCACTTGATTCAATTGACATCAGTGGTGGATTTATAGGGGGGGGGAGGGGGGCAGCCGTGCGCACCCCTGTTTACCTTGGTCAACAGGGGAGCAAGGGGGATGCGAAAAATTAAATTTATCTCACTTTGAAATGTTTGAGGTATTCAAAGTTTGTCATCAGTCTTAGACCAACTTAAGGTTTGGAATTCAAGGCAGCACCGAAGCACTGGTTCAAAATACCCAATATTAATTAATTTCGTTTTTAATTAATTCATAATTAATTTGTGTAATGTTGACCGTTGAGTTCTGGGGGATTTATATTTTATATAATTGTTAAATTATATTATATTTGTGAATTGTAACCAAGAAACTGCTACTGTAGGTGCACTTTTTAATGACAGTACCTAGATGCTGGCCAGTGCTGGGTTCGGTGTGCTCGCCCACCACTCCCCTAAAAAAACCTTGCTGGATCCACAACTGATTGACATTAGTTACCTTCTCGTAAGGCTATCTCTTCATCATCAGATTTTTCATCATTGTTCACTTGTTCGTCTGCATCTCGTTTGTCTCTCTCTAGTCTATCTTCCCCTTTGTTGTGTTCAGCTAGAGCTTGTCTTTCTCTTGCTTCTAAATCTGGCTGTTCGTCAAGGTTGAAGTTCTGCTCGTCTGTTTTCATGGCAAAATAAGAATAAAATAAACATGAACTTTGGGCATATTAGTGAGTGACATTTTGATAACTAGAAAGGCTCGCTAACACTCTATAATTAATAGGGATGGCTACAAAGAAGACTATATATTCTTCTCAAAATTTTCAACTACCTTTGCCATCTTTATTTATAACTTCAATATTATCATTATTTTCATCTTTTCTTTCAATATTATTATCTTCTTTCTGTCCTCCGCCATTTTCCCTGACGACATCCACAACATACTTGCCAGCTTTGGGTATCTCAACATTGTTGGCATTAGTGTCTACGTTAACTTTTGAAACTTCATTCGTATTGTCTTGTTTTTCTGGGATTACTTCCGTCAACTTTCCTAAATTCTTAATGAAAAGACACGGAAATTATTATTTTTGAAAGCAGATTTTAAAGTAAAAAAGAACACTACCTCGGCACAGGATAATCAGGGTTTGTACAAGTTAGGAAAAGGTAAATTCAAGAACTTTCATATCAGGAAATTCAAGGACTAAAGGCTGAAGACAATTAGGTGTTAGAAATCAGAAAAAAAGTGACATTAAACTGTTCGTTGGCAACTTTAATGAATTTCAAACCGCTTTGGTCATTGTAAGACATGAACAAAATCAACTTACAAAATGTCAAATTCTTAATCCCAAACAATTTCAGAAAATATCCAGTAAAGCAAGGACAATTTAAGGAGTTTCCAGCACTTCTTTATAAACTCAAGGACGTTCAAGGCCTTGAATTTTTGTTTCCAAATTCAGGGACTTTCAAGGATTTTCAACTTTTGTACGAACCCTGGATGATTTTTTAAACCTTTGTAAAAAGTCTTGAAAAGCAATCAAACTAAAGATATGGACTTCACAATTGATAAAAAGAAGCTTCAAATCATAAAATGCTAAAGTTTAATCAGAGTTAAACCGATCAATCTAGAATTTCAGAAAGTTTGAAAAATCACTATCCGGTGGATATCGCTCTCTGGCTTTCTTACAACTGACCACAGAAAGACTTAAGACACAACAAGTATACGGGGTGTATCAAAAAAAGCGCAATCCTCGACTGAAATGTAAATTGCTAAACAAATAATAGACGAAAACGTTAAAGTTTACATGCATTTTAAAGCGTAGCCATTCAGCTTTCTAACAGTGGGTTGTTTCTTAAATTTGACTCATTGGTTCGCGGGTAATAATACTTTACGTTATTGCGATTGGAGATTAAAAAAATTGAGATGGAATAACAAATCGTTCTCATGAAAATAATTGATTTTTTCATTAAAACAAAAAAATGTTGCATTTTATTAAATGGATTGTAACAATAAGTATAATTACGGCTTTTCTTCCACTATTTTTAACTCAGTTTGAAACTTCAAATGCGAGATAATTTTGGCTTGGACCATCTAAGCTGACTGACATCAACTTGCTATAATTTCTGTTTACATTACATCGCAATTCGATGACACTCTGGCTCAGACACCAGAATGTTTTTACGATTTTTAGCATTCGTTTAGGATTGTTAAACAACCTAGTCTCTTTTAAAATACTTTAAATTTGTTCTTACGTGGTTTTCCAGATGTAGTGACGACAACATTAAAGTTTAAAGAAGAAAATTCTAACATTTAAACCGACTAAACAATAACATAGTAAACTTGCATAATTAAACAGCAACTAAAAATGATAGGTTTTACTAAATCTTTTCCTGTGCAATTATTACTAGCATTGGAGACAAGGATAATAGTTTGTTTGAAAGAGAAAAGAACAGGTTTTGAAGTAAGCCTAAAGCGTTTAACTAGAAATAGTATTTCGAAAGTTATTAAGCACAAAAGATGAATTGCGTTTATTTTGATACACCCTGTATAAGTAACACACATACAAAACAAACAAACCCGGAGAAACTGTTTTTGCTTCTGAGCCTTGTCGCTATCACTCACAGTATCGCGGATATTTTTAACTTTAATCTTATTTGCATCAAATTTTGAATTTGATTCTTTCGCTGCTCTCCTGGAAGACAAAAGGATCATCATGATTATTCAGTCATTTCGTCCTTTCATTTTCCTTTCCATTATTTCAACGTGCAGTTACAACAGTACCTTCTTCTTATTTTCGAACGCAACTTTTCTTTGCCAGCCACATTTGATGCTATTTCATTTTTCTTCACCTCTGGGACTTGATATGAGTAGATAAAAAATAAGAATTCAATGTATAACTTTTTTTCGAAGTGACTATTGGTCTGTATTTGATAAAAATATTAGTGGTTCCTGTAATTTATAACAACCTACTGAGTAGAAATTTTAGGTTTACTGTATGCATTGAAATATTAATTTGCAAACACATGACACAAAATGTTACCTGTAACACTATCTTTCTTGCCCTTATCATCTTGGCTTATTTTTTTCTGTAACTTCGCCACAACGTTCTAAAAACAAAATAAAATTAAAAGAAAGCTAATGTCCTTCAAAATCTACAAGTGCTCTCGATTTTTGCAGGCTGTTCAGAAACAAACCACAGCAATTCTTTCTAAAATACTAGTTAAAGCATGACATAAAATCCCATAATAAAAACAATCTCATGGTTTTTTTGGAAGATATATTCCTCACCTGATATTGTGCAACATTTTCTTGCAAATCTTGAACTTTGAGTTGCAGTAAATTTTCTTCCTTTTGATAATGCTCCACTTGCTCTAACATGATATATGGGAAAATTGTTAGTGAATGACAAATAAATTATAGAGAAATTACCGATTTTCATATAAACCTTGATACATAAAAATTAGAGAAAATAAATAAAATTCTTGATTGAATTGCTAGTTTGTTATACTATTGCCAAATGTGATCAATTCCCACAATTAATACTAACTTTGCAAGGCCAAGATAATTTTCTCATTCTTTTGTTTGAGTCCTTCAAAATTATTTCTATGTTCAGTATCTAACTTGGTATGATCCTCTTTAAGACGATCAAAACTCTTCTTCATATGTTCACAGTCAATTTGAAGATCATCATGCTTTGCCTGGTTCGAAGGAAATGGAGATATTACTGACATCACCAAGATTAATGTTGGAGCCTTTTAATGGCCATCCCTAAAAGAACATGTTGCCCTCCCAAAAACTTGTAGAGACTGTCCTACTTTTCTAGTTGCAAATGTTTAAATAAATCAAAATCAAGCCTTTTGTGATCTCTTCATCACATACACATGAAAAGATAGAAACATGAACATTGATGAGCAAGGTTGTAATGCTTCAAGGTTGTAAAACTTTCCTTGCATTCTCATTGAGCTGCAATGCACCCTACTTACTTTTTACTTGTCCAACGCCAGACGATTTTACTCGTCAATGGGGAAGCTCTGCAGCTTAATCAGTTAATGGGTTAATTTCCTAATAATTTGTTTAAAAAAATTCAAAGTCAGAAAGATCCATGATAATATTTTACCTTGACCATTTTATATTCGGAATCCAATGCGTCAAAATTTGCCTAAAAATGAGATCATCCATTAATTTTTAAGGTTGTTAAAATCCCAGTCTCAAAATTTGTTACTGCCTTGCATGTCACATACATTTCTTCATCTTACTTATCCAGCCTCCCCCCCCCCCAAAAGAGCCCATGTACACCCTCTGGCAGGAATCAGACCTGAGGCCCTGCGATTCCGGTGCAGCACTCTAACCAACCAAGCTAAAGAGTTCAGTTGTTGAGCTCTAAGGCGTAAAAAAATACCTGTGGTTCCGGTTTCATATCGCGAAAAAATTAGGGTCGGTAGGTCGGAAATAATTCTTTATTTGAATACTTTTTTCATGGTTTTTTCAATAATTAGTGTAACAACAGACACCATTTTGGCAGCAGCCCGCAACCACCCAGAGAAAATAGGGTCGCACGGTCAATCACATTGAAAAAAATAATAGGGCTGGCAGAAAATATAGGGTCGGTCAGGAACCGGAACCACATGTATTTTTTTTTACGCCTAACCACAAGTTCTTGCATATATACTGGTATAAGATATGGGTAAATACTGAGATTTAAATCTTGTTACCTACTCAAGCTGGCTATCCTTACAGTATCATACATGTATATACCTTTTCCTTATTTGCCCGATTCTGTAAATTATCTCTCTCAGCATCCCACTCTAAATGTAACAAATTAGAAAAATTATAACAATTAAGAATAAATTAGAATTACAAATTGTAATAAATTAGATAAAGAACTTGAAGAAGTGATTACCCTTCTTTTTTTCTGCAAATCTTTGTGTCTTGGTCCTGAGGCTCAGTTCCAGGTTGTTCTTGCTTTCTATTACACCTAGCAGTCACAAAGATCTCAAATTCAAATTTTGATAAAATAGATCATCGTTCCTAACATAGTCAATTTAGAAGAAGGTCAGGAAACTCAATGCAGACCATAACAGACCTCATTATCTATGTTTTTGTTTCGATTTATGCAAAAAATAATCGGTTCATGCATCGTCACATGTGCATTTTTTTTTCGCCCAACCAACCAATAGCAGTGTGTTGATTTAATTACCCAGTATTGATATTACACAATGGTTAAATCAAAACATAGCTATTGGTTGTTCTGGCATAAAAACAAATACACATGTGATACCACCATTTGCAAGCAACCACAAAATCCAAACTTTTTTTCACGTTTGTTTACGTTTCAAACGCACACGATGCGCGGGTCAAACGTGCATGTTGAAACGCAACAATCAATTAGTTTGAACCGCTAAATAGTGACGTTTGGGCGAGATTTGTCAAATGTCACTATTTCGCGGTTCAAACTAATGGGTCATTCCAGAAAACATCCATACCACCCCCACAGAGGAAATAGGAAGTTAACCCCCCTACCCCCTTCGGATGTCCTAATACATTTACTATTATCAGAAACAATTTTTTCTCCCCTCCCCCTCTGGACAGCAGAAATTTCCTCCATGGGGGGAGTATTGATCTCTTCTGGAACGACTCAATTGATTGTTACGTGTCAACATGCATGTTTGACCCGCCCGCCCGCTTGCAAATGGTAGTAATGAACCGACCACTTTTTGCATAAACCAAGACAAAAACATAGATGAGATATAATATGTCCAGAGCCTGAAATAACGGCCGGCGGTTTTCCGACCAAATTCCAATTTTTCCGATCAAATGCTGAAATGATCGGAAATTTTGTCCGGCCAAATTTTGAGAAAAAGAAAAATGTTTTCTTAATGATCGGGTCGGCGCTCAGCACAGTGAGTACCATCTGTAAGTTTGGATTATCTATATTAGGCTAATATAAAGTAATCAACTGGAAAGTATAGTTCACAAGCCCAATAAACAAGATGGTGGTTTACAGCGTGCTGTTGTCGGGTCAAGATAAAAACAGCGTCGGCGGGCGTGATTAAATTATTATTCACTATAACTATTCCAATAAGCAATTCAGAATTAAACATTTGTGTTTTATTATTGCAAGTAGAGTGATTTACTCAGTGCACGTCTGCATGCTTGACAGAGTTTGTTCATTGGGGGGGGGGGAGTGGACTTTGTCAAACTAAACTAAAAAAAATTCCGGTCAATTTTGCAAATTTCCGGTCAAATTTCGTTTTGATCGGAAGTTTTTCCGGACAAATTTTAAAATTATTTCAAGCTCTGTATGTCTGCATTGAGTTCCCTAACCTTCTTATTCTAATGACCATGGTGGAATCATTAGTTTTTGGGAGGAAAAAAAACTAGAGTACCCTCATATTTTGACAAGAATTAGCTGCTCCTAAGATGTCTCTTATAAATATATGGGCCCTTAAGTGTCATTTCCTGGCATTTAAGAGGGCCATGCCACCTCTGCCATATAATAATGTATAGTATTGACTGATTGTCATTCTATTTGAAAAGCCAAAGTTATTACCGTTTGCAAGCTTCTGCATAGTTTGTCAATCAAAATTTCTGTTCTGCTCAAAATAACATTTGCGGGCATGGCATCGAACAAATTGTTTTGCATGCAAAATGTTTACATTCACATAACCCGCGCACAGGTTATCTATCAAAGTACAGTACATACAGACTCCACTACTCCAGTAAAGCAAAATATAGTAAAAGCAAATATTACAGGTATACAAAAATGCAGGCAGGCTAATATAATACAAGTGTACTTTTAAGGTCCAAACTAAAACTTTTGCATGCAAACCACACCCACAAACGTTTTACGAACAAAAAAAATTTTGACTGACAAACGTCGGGGAAGAAACGTTGTATAATGCAGCATATTAAATTTATAATTTGACACTGTCAAGTTTCAACAGTTCACTATAATTTCTTTACATTTACTGTATAAGATAAATTGACCTTTGCATAATAAATTTGACAGCTGAAACACTTACCATCCAGCTCTCGACTAACGCTATTTCTTTCCTCCAGTAATTCATGATGTCTTATGTTTGCAGCCTTTAGTTTCAATGACGTTTCGTTGTAATAGTTGTACGAATACCTGAGTGTTATTCCAACAAATACAAGCAAAACTAGAACCTGCCACAGGGCTTTATGTCGACGAAAAACCATGGTGAATTTCTAACTCATATAGACCAGTATATTCATGGGAAAACGTGCATAATTGCCACCGAAATAAAGTTAAATATTTAGGCTAACAAAGGTGGCAATAACGGAGCTGGAAAATGATGTTCTCTGTGACGTGGAACGCGATAATTATTAATTACTCGAACATAAACTATATTCAACGACAAATAGGTCAATAAATTTCCATATTATTTACTATATTGAGCCCGTGGTAGATTGTGTATACTTCATGTAATTACATACGTGTGGTAAATAACATCTTGCCTACTATAGTACTATTTTATATTTTATTATTAAAACGAGCAAATATTTCTACCTTTTAAACAATTTTAACTTCAGCTGAAGAAATAGGAATAATATTTCTTACACAACAGGCTAAATAAACGAGCTTTGAATTAAAAAAATACAAAACGAAAGTTATTTTGCCCCAGGCTTTCATGCTCGCTCACCATTGCCATCAATGGATCTCGAATCGAAAATTTCGTCTTTAAAAAATTATGTTAAGTTGAGCACGCAGGATGACAGAGAGGCCGCACATAAGAATGAGGAATCTTCTAACAGCAATGCAGAGGCAAACGGATGGTGGGGAACCATTTCTAATAAGGCACAAGAACCCGATCCTTGGCTGCCTGGACTGGTATACACTGAATACTTCATTTCATATAAATATAATTCATGAAATAATAATTACTTTATTAACCCATTAAGTTGGATTGCACCCCAATGTGCCCTGCTTTATTACCTTACTCTCTGTCTAACGTCAGATGATTTTACTTGTCAAGGGGAGAGTGCTGGTGCCCGATGGGGTTATTAAAACCATAACTTTTATACAATTTGGCCTTCACGGTTTTTGCATGGTACCCAGAGGCAAGAGCATGCTTGGAGTTTTTCTTTGTCTTGTGACGTATTATGTAGGGTGTTGCCTTTTGTGTATCAAGGTGGCCGCCTAAAAAGCCATATATGTGGGCGGTGGATAGAAACTAATATGCTTTTGCATAGTGGCCTGTTAAACTGGATGGAAAGCAGGTTTTAGGGAAAGATAGCAATAGGAATCTCTTTTGCTAGGATTCCGAAAATATATAAGTTAATTTTAATATTTTGTCATCTGACTGTGGCAATTTTTTTTTTCAGAGTAAAACACAAAGGATAGTTGGATTTTTTATGTCCTTGTTGTTAGGAATGTTCTGTTTTGGAATGGTAATTTTCATTCAATTGTGATTTCCAATGTAACATGAAATTTGACAATATAATAGTTTGATGTTACGTTTTTGAACAAAATTTACCTACTGCAACATGTGCATATTTCATTTTAGGCGGCGATGTTAATACCTTTCATAATACTCAAGTCAAGAAAATTTGTTGCTCTCTATACTATGGGGAGTATTTTTACTTTGGGAAGGTATAAACATTATCCAACTTTATAGGTGATTTCCTCAAGCACACTGCAGAATCGTACAGCAGATGTTGGTTGTCTTCTATTTGCAGGCAAATATGCAGAGCTGAGAGATGCTTAATTGTTCATGCAAGAGATGAGAGCATGTTCATGCAAGTTTCTGAAGCTGACAAGGGCTTCTTTTAATTACATAGACTGGGGTCCAAGTCTCCCCGAGCCCTAATATTGGCCCCTCCAATGACCATGAATTCTTATCTCTAGTTTCTCACTGCTCTGGGGCCCATATCATCATTTTAAACACCTTATCAGCGTGGAAAGATTGCCTTTCACTGTCACATACTTTGGATCAATGTCTGCAACATTGTATGTTGCTATATTTGTGAGTATTTTATAAAACTTTTTCCACCTCTTTCATTATGCCTTTTCAAGTCTTTCAATTCATTATTTCATTACAATTTGTGGGTCTATGTTATCTGCGAGTCAGGATGGATGATCATATTAATTAGTCGCTCAGCGCAATATTTTTAAAAAATTTGATTGGGGGGGGGGGGGGGGGA
>CACRXK020001601.1:2274-51979 GCA_902702795.2 Paramuricea clavata
AAACATTTTGGGAAGTGTCGAGAATTAGCTAAAA
Organism: Paramuricea clavata; assembly: GCA_902702795.2. Lineage (NCBI taxonomy): Eukaryota > Metazoa > Cnidaria > Anthozoa > Malacalcyonacea > Plexauridae > Paramuricea > Paramuricea clavata. Next base: position 2,309 of record CACRXK020001601.1, read on the forward strand.
ACGGCCTGTTAAACTAATTTGATAACCCTTACCATTTTATCGTAAATATTCGTTTCAATGAAGTGAAGTTTAAATTAAAAATGTTTATAGGATGGAGGTGTTCTTTTATTTTTGTTTAAGGTCTTTGGGAATGCATGCATGCATGAAAATTAATTACGCGATTAAATTACGCGAAAAATTAATGCGATTTTGATTAAAAGATTTATTCTAAATATCCAATGACCCTGGGGAATTAAATTCTAATGTTCCAAGAAAGAAACGTCAAGTGTTGTTTTTTTTTATAAATACGCCTCGTTTAACGAATGACCAAAGAGTTTTGACATGTTTAGAATATGTAAGGGTAAATAATGCTCGTGAGGTTATACCGGCGACGTTGGGCAGGTCTCTGACAACGAACGTGTACTTTCTGACTATAGTGCGTCTAAGCACAGGTTATGGCTGTATTAAATATTTGATAGGCCGTTTTTGGCTAATTATCGACACTTTCAGAAATGTTTACTCAAGTTTAAACGCAACTCTCTCGGTCAATATTGCACGAAAATGCACAGGGCGTATATCAAAATTTAAGTTAGACAATACTGAATACAATGCACGTAGTTTACATGTAATAGCTCTTTTAGCTTTTAAGTTAAAACAAATCAAACAGGTTAACTTTTTTTTGCGCCACCCGGTATACTGTTTTCCTTTAAATTAATTTAAGTGAAGATATAATTTTTTTAATTAAAATAACCTTTTTATATATTAAAAAACTCATAATTCAAGGGAATAGAGAAATACCTCATTTCAAGCAAAGATTCTCGCAAAAAGGGTTGAATTTTACATAATTGAAATTTATGGAGTTTCTATACATATATATATATATATATATATATATATATATATATATATATATATATATATATATATATATATATATATATATATATATATATATATATAAAGACATGATAGCGTTACCATGACAATCACTAATTTGGAAGTACTTCATGCTAAACCAAGTTAAAATAAAATTGCCGAAATTGATTTTTAAAGAAAATCTTTTTTATAATTCATAATCATTTTCTTTAATTGTTTCCAGGAAATGCATGGTTATATTGAAAAATTCTTTGTCGGAGACTATATATGATTGTTTGGTTTGAAAATGCGAGGGTTGTTGCCTGCATGCATGTATTTCTGGTAATAAGGAATGAAAATTTGTGTTAGTCCGCATGTAGCCGTTTTTTGTCCATATTGACGAAATCAATGTATTTCAGTCGGCAAAGCTAATGAGTATAATGTACCTGTTATAATAAAGTATTAAGATATTAATTATCCATCTCCAGACAATCCTGTGGCATACCATGGTTTATATAATTAATTTGATTATCTTGAAACATCTTGGTTTGTTTAATATCTACCTAATATATGTTCACTTTGTAGACGAATTACGCCGCTATCAAAAGCAATCATTCAATGGCTGGTGCCATCTTTTATTTGTAGCATCTTGTTCTCTTTGAGCGGGACTGTGGTCGCTGTACCACGTCTGTGGGCCAGGTAAAGCCACGCGAGGATAGTAAAAATTATAATGCATGGATATTATTATGCATGCATGTAATAAACTAATTTAATCGGCGTCGTGCAACTTAAAAATTAGAAGAATTAAGATGATGACCAATAATCTAGATTGGTCATATCCCAGTAACAACAGGGCCATTTTTCCAGCGGACTTTCAATGAAAATTGAAAGTGCAATGAAAATTGAAAGTTGCACACAGCTGTCAATTTTGCGCCAGATATCCGCTGACAATATGAGCACGCACGAGTGGCAGAAAATTAGCTCAATTTGACCAACGATATTCCCCTATATTTACACCATTTAATTTGTGTTATGTAGGAGTATCTATTGGTTCATTAACGGCCCAATGCGTTGGATGCATTCATTATTTTTTCGTGTGCGAAACCTCTATAATGATTCAAATGAAAATTATTTTTCTTTTCCAAGGTAACTGTTTTATGATTGTTTCTTTGGTTGTTTATAATTGCGATATATTATACACTTGAAAATAAAGAAAACTCAAATTCCTGTTGAAAAACCATTCAATGCCTTTTGAAAAGTTCCCATGCACTGAGAAATTATGTTTATGGATATGGATATATTTTAGGTATTTTATATTGTTGGTTTTGAGTGTAACAGCTCTAGTCGTCGCGTTACCAAGTCCAGTGTCAGTGTTGAACTATATGGTAACGGGCTATGGATATCCTGGTTCAACGATAAGGTAAAGATATGTACCACCAGTTAGCGGATAAAATTTTACAACACCAAAATATTTAAATTGTGTACGTTTCAAATCATTAAAATGAACAAATGAGTATTTGAAAATGAACAATCAAAAAATGAATTATTTTTCAAATTATAAAAAATTATGCAAATGAACCTATATATTGCATCCACATTTGATGGGTCATAATCTGAATTCGTTTGGGGCCGGGTGAGAAAACTTAAAATATTCAAATATTATTTCAAAACTTAAATCTAATAAACAGTAAGGGGCGTTTAATAAAGATGGCCGTCTATTACAAAATTATGGCAGGGCGCTATAAAACACTGTTTTACTACGTTTTTTAAAACGTAGTAAAACAGTGTTTTACAGCGCCCTGCCATAATTTTGTAAAACTGTGTTTTACTACGCCCTGATTATGGTTTGACTGTGGCGTCTATTAGAACAGGGCGTGCAGGACCGCCGCAAAGAGGCTTAACCAGGGGGATGTGGTATTGTATTTGCCGGCAAAAGGTAAAAATTTTCAAAATATGTGTCGAGGGGGGGGGGGGAGATCAAATTTGATAAGACGAACAATGTAAAAATCGTCAAAATATTTAATTTTGCCGACAAGATGTTTTCAGACCGGGGTGTCACACCCCCACCCACCTAGCGACGGCCCTGAGGGCGTGTGGTTTGTGAGTTACGGCATGCATCAACTGGTTCGGTATAGGTTACATTTTTGTTCATAGATCTCTGAAGAAACAGGACGTATTTCAGTTAAGCGTTGCAGTGTAGTACATGCATCATGGTCAATTCTCACTGTCCTAAACTATAGCTGACAAAACCCATTTTGGTGATATGTGTTCAAATTGCACAGTATATCTGGAGAAGTAGGCTATAACTATAATGTTACGGATAGCAAATGCCTGTATTGACAATCCCTAAGACGTTTTACTCGGCAATAAGTGGATTTCCAATATTCAATTCCAGCTTTTAATTTATGCGTGCAGGGGGGATGGGAAGTAAGGTATCATATTGCTGATTATGCTGAAAAATAAAAATGATGGCCGTGTAAACATGGAGTAATAGCTTATACTTGTAAATATTGAAATATTTCGGTTGTTTCGGCAGTTTGTATTGAAATTATTCAGCATAATCAACAATATGATACCTTACTTCCCGTCACCCCCGGCGCGCCTATTGAGAAGTTTTGATTTTTTAGATTTCACTACTGCCCTACTTTACGGAAAACTAACTTGATGTCATACCTTTTCCTGGAAGTTTCATACCCACTATGGAACGTTACTCGAACAGTGAACTTCTATTTATTCAGCAAGTACCTGTTTAATGGCTCTTGGAGTATTCATATTAATATAAAAAATCAAATTGGTCCCGGCTACAGCACGTGGCTGATGGGATATTCTAGGATGTTTTGCGTTGGACTGGTGACTCCCTTTGTTCTTCCATTTCAGTGTTTTGGACAAGTTATTAACAATATTCTTTGCACTGTATGCCATATAGCTTTCTTGGCTATACTCAACGGCCACACGCGTGCGAATTTCTTCATGATTTACTATGGAGTTTGTTCTATTTTCGTTCATGTTGAGAGCACACTCGTTGCTCTTGCAAGCACTTTGCACAGCTTGAGACTGACTGTGAATGACCACGTTACTACTATAATTTGCATGATGGAACTGTATCTCATGATACACGTCTCCTGGCTAACATGCAAGATTATATGGAGAAAGATAAAATCCCCAAATGAAGATGTTTTATGGGAAAATCGCAGCTATAACGAATAAAGTAACTCTATGTAATTGTTAGTGGCTTAGTGCCACATGTAGTGCCTAACATTATATTAGAGACGTTCGGATTTGAATTCCACTTCCGCTACCATAGAGAGATCATTAACCAATCAGATGCGTTTGACGTATCAGAATGACCAATCAGATGACTATACTAAGCCGTCTTTTCAGAAAATTTGTTTCTAATCACTGAGCAACAAAGTTGCGTATACTACAGACCGGATTAAATAAATAGTAAAATAATTATTGAATCCGGCTTAATTTCCCATGATATCAAAAACTATCAAAACCTGTGGTTGAATACTCCATCATAATTCTTCATATTCTGCTCAGCCTCATTCAATAATTGTTAAATATCAGATGAAAGATCAAACCTTAATTAGGTAATATGTCTCAGTCTATAATATTTAATATTTGTTGTGTAACATGAATGTGAAATTTACAAAAGTGCATTGGTGCGTGCAGAGTTACATTCATTACCTATAATATTATAGAAATTACATGTAAAGTACATTTGTCCTCAAGCATACATCATTTTAATAAATAGGTTAATTTAATTCACACTATTCTAAGATTCCCACTTGGGGAATGAAAAATTTATTACATATATATGTATGTAAATTTGAGATACTCACAATATAGGTTAAACCTGCCCATTCTAGATCTTCTTGGTCCGAAATTCTCGGGCGTGTTCCCGCCATAGGATCTCTGTTTCTTCCCATGCAAATTGAATATTCCGTGCATGAACACAAAGTTTAAAAGCTATTGAGGGAGATTGAAGTCGATGATCTCGAAAGGTTCCCATGCACAACAGTCTGTTTCATCCAAGAAGAATCATTGATGAAACAGGCTGTTGTGGCAACCTTTTGAGTTAAAAAACTATTACATATCTGCCCTATCTATATATGATATCGAACACTCTTTAGCATTTCGTGAACCAAAACACACTCGTATATAAACCACCTCCTATATACACAAGTGTAAGACATGTTTCTAATAATGTATAGTACATTTACGAAGTATATATTATCCCAATATTCTGGAGCGTGTTCGTGAATTCAGTGCACGGTGCGGGTGGAGAGAAAATTGTATACACAACGCAACTTGCTCTAAATTAAGAGAAACCTCATGCAAGCTACCTGCATAAGTATATTTCTTTTCTCAAAATACAAGTCTTACATTTCACATCCATTATCTTCATATCAAACTTGCATCTGCATAATCTTGGGGTGTTTCTCGTCGTAGTACTATATCCTCGTTTACAACATAAATGGTCGCACACATTAATTGCTGTTGTGTTTACGAATGGTGCTGTTTTAAAATTGCCAATAAATTTATGTCCACACGCTCGTCCCTTTGTACCAGGTAGCTTATTCTTGGTCTCAGGGACACAAAAATCCCTTAACTTTAATAAATATGCCATGTCGTTAGACTTCAGTTTTTTCTGTTTTTCTCCCTGCTTTTTTTTCTTGATCACAAGTTCCTTCTTGGCTTCGCCAACATAGATAAGTTCAACTTGTAACGCTTTCTTGTATAATTCAAAAATTTTCTTCGCAATTAGGCTGAACTCTAGTGGCAAAAAGCGAGTGCAGGTGTGTATGGAGCATGCTCCGGTCAACCCATGGCATTTGCAATCTAGTGATAAACTGTTACGAACAATCTGTTGAAAGAAAGAAAAATATTATGGATTACCACCCGGCATAATCCACCTATATATATATATATATATATATATATATATATATATATATATATATATATATATATATATATATATATATATATTCAATATTGAATTTGTGCGTAGTGAACTAGAGTGCTCAACACCAATAAATCAGTAGAGCAAATAAAAAGACATAAACAACAAATTTCAATCTTAAAATTTTATTTATAACTGTTACGAACAATCTGTTGAAAGAAAAGAAAAATATTATAGATTAAATGGCATATATATATATATATATATATATATATGCCAATTCGTCGCACCCAAGATTGCGTCGCATATGTTCTAGGGACGCTGATTTTTGGGAGAAAAGTAGGATTTATATGAAATATCTTACGGATTGCGGCCATGACAGGGCACATGTTAATGGAGCCTTTGAGGTGGTTGGTGCCATGACTCGTGAGGAAGCGCGTACTAGTAAATGTAAAGTTCGTCGTAATTCCTGTGTTTTTGTTACCAAATTTAATCCTAGTGCTCCTGAAAATTTTCGTAAACATCGCTCTGTTTAATTTAGATAGTGATGAACAGGCTAAAAAAATTCTACCAGGGGGTTCCATTCTTGTTTCGTATACACAGCAAAAAATCATTTTCTTATTATAAGAAAAAAATTCTTAATTTAAGAAATTATTTCTTAAAATGAGAAACTGATTTTCGCAATAAGAAAAACGATTCTTAAAATAAGAAATATTTGATTGGCAAGATATTTTTTCTTGAAATAAGAAAAAAAATTCTTAACATATTTTGCATCATATTTGTTTTCTTAAAACAAGAATATGTTTTCTTACGATTTTTTCATCTTCATATTCAATCATTTTCCTAAGAAAATATGATTTTCTTGTTTTAAGAAATACTTTCTTAAAACAAGAAATTAAATTCTTAACATAAGAAATTATTTCTTAAATTTTCTTGAAGAAAGAAAATTTTAAATTTGTTAAAATTTAACTACAGGAACTATAGGAATGGCATTCAATTCTGGTGTTTAAGGCATATATAACTTCTTTTGTATAAATTCTTAACATAAGAAATTATTTCTTAAATTTTCTTGAAGAAAGAAAATTTTAAATTTGTTAAAATTTAACTACAGGAACTATAGGAATGGCTTTTAGAATAATCTGTATTGTATTGTAAACTAGATATCTGTATTAACAGGGACCCGGAGCCTGTGTGGGGGGGCGGGGCAGGGTAACACGGGAGCTATTCCACGCAAGCAGGCTGGATTTTATCTGGTAATTTTTTATTATCCATTGAAAAAGTTGGGCGGCCATGCCCCCCGCCCCTCTGTTCCGCGGTCCCTGTATTTTTGCATACTCAGGAGAGAATTCGCAACTCGGAATTAATTGCGTCTGTGCATGACTGATGTCATCAAGATTAATTAAACTTAAACATAACAATTCTCCTCTATCATATTTATCTTTGTTATTTAATTTGTTAAGGTAAATTTGGGAAACAATATTGTGTTTTACTTTATATTAATATGCTACATTTGTCCCCCTCCTGCAGGAAAGGAGATCTTGCACCTACATTCCGTCGCCCCTGATACCATACTACAATACATTCTAATTTACATTCTAAAGTTTGAGTTTTTCTCGTGTTTTATTGAGTAATTGCAGGGAATTTTCATGACTTTCCGATAATTTATTATAGATAAAAATTGAAAATATGCAGACATGCAAGCAGCAGTAGTTCGCGCATTTGTCTGGGCGCCTGGATCCTGGTGCCTATACGTATCAGAGCGCGAAGGTTCACGGGATAGCGTCGTTTCAAAATTCAATTTTTTTTGTGCTTGCATTCCAGTTGATATTTACAATTTATTTATCAAATTTTTCTATCTGAAACGATGGAAAAGGCATCGGAAAGGTCTTAAAATGTTATTCAGATCTCACAGGTAAGAATATTTTATTTTGACTTGTTATTTAAGCACTTTAATTGCGAAAGAATGTAGTGAATAATATCAATATGTGATTGTTTACTTGAGAGTCTTGAGTCATTTGCCTAAAATTCCGTTGAATGTTTGAATTTGCCGCGTCAATTTGAATAAAAAACCTACGAAATGTTGGTTTCTGATAAGGAAAGAAAGAATAAAATATCAATTCGAATCCATTATAGCAAATTCTGTACTAAATTACACACTATTACAGGTAAACTACGTGAAGCGTTCCTCTTTTGACTTCGTAACTCATTTGGAATTTTCCTCATTAGCTTTGCAAATTTGAAAAACTCTTTGCAAATCCCTTGAGGGAATTTGCAACGTTCCTATCGGCTGTTGCAATATTCCAAACTTCATTTTAAATTTTCCTAACTTCCTGTTTTAATTTCCTAACTTCCTGTTCAAAAGAGGAACGCTTCACGTAGTTTACCTGTAATAACAATTTAATAGCAATAATTGCCTTTGGCATATAATTTGGCACTCAACTAGACCTTTGTCAAGGGTATATAATATATAAACGCAACGATATGAATATATTAAACATTCGAATGCCTTCAAAGATATGTTAGCATTTTAATACACTAATAAGGATTAGAATTACAGAAGAATTTGTAAAGCATTGAATGTAATATTTTCAGTGTTTTGATCTTAACCCATTATAAAGCTTGCAAATGCATCCCTACTGTTGCTTTACTTTGCCAATAAGCGTAATGCTAATTTGAAGGAGTTATTAGCACCATCCAAACCTTATAAGCCTAATAAACTGGAAAGTCAAGGCTGTTACAAATGTGATGCCAAGCGCTGTGACAGTTGTAAGAACTTTTTGACTTTCGGCAATTCTTTTCGTGCAGCTGCCACTGGAAGGATATTTCTTATTTTAAAATCTTTGACGTACACTTCTAGTAATGTAGTGTAACTTGCTGAGTGTGTACGCTGTGGTTTGCAAGGTGTTGGCTCCACTGCCAATTTTAAGTCCAGACTAGCTACTGTAACGACAAATCACACATTAAGCATGAGCGCCGGACATGCAGTATAACCAATCATTTTATTGATATATGTACATGAGGTGGATCATTCGAGCTTGAAATTTATGCTTATTGATCAACACCACAGTGAATTACTTAAAGGACATTGGCAATAAATTTTTTTATTGATTTATCTGAAAGAGCATGAAACTGCTCTATTCTATCTCATCTGGTTCCGAAGTTATATGCACAAATGTGTAAAATATAAATTGCTGATTCAGCACAACGTGTGACGTCATTAGTTGGGTAAGTATGTTTATTGAATAGTAAACTAAAGCATAGCTAAGTTATTATTATCTCAAATCAAATGAAATTTTGCATACAGATAGTACATGATGAGACGCATGGGAACATACTTCTAATTTTGTTGTCAAGGCAACACAGTCGTTCCCAGGCCCTTTACACTGATTTTGAATAACTAGTTGCATTTATCTATGTGTATGTCATTTTCGAATTATTATCATGCAAGTAAACTTTTGGCATGCTTAGGTATGGTACGCATACTTCTGATTTGATTTTATCCTTATCAGTACCATGAATAAAGCTGTTTTATAAAATTGGCGCAAGGGGCCTGGGAACGACATTGTTACCTTGGCAACAAAATTAGTAGCGTTTTTCAATGCGTCTGTGTCTGGAAAAATTACGATATGTCCAGAAAAAAATTTGTAATTCAGGATAAAATTGGAGACCTCTCTCCCCCCCCCCCCGAACAATTTTGGGGAAAATATTAATATTGAGCTATCCGTCATTGGGCCTGGGCCCCATCAGACGTTGCTCATTCGTTGTCCTTTTTAACTCAATTCATGCTTCGACAGCTAGCAGTGTTGTAGTCAAGTCCACAACTTACGAGTCCAAGTCCGAGTCCTAGACATTGATTCAAATCCGAGTACGAGTCCAAGTCCCTTGAAATCGCATTTCAGGGACTCTAGATTTCAAAATTTTCCCGGTGGCGTATGCCCCCGTATCCCCCTAGGCACTCTCACGCCTTCGGCGTTTGCTTCCTCCCCAAAAAATAAAGGTCTGGCTACGCCACTGCAAAGTGCAAACAGATCAGACTATAGTGATATTCCTGTCGCGAAAAAGATCTTTTCAGCAATTTGGGCTGTAGTAACGCGGGGTGGCAATAGAGGCCATAATTTGTTCGACGCAATGAGAATATACACCCTGTATCAACGGGGAAATTTAAGTGGTGTACTCGTACAGGACTTGACCTAAATTCCCAGGAGTCCGGAGGTGTCAAGTCCGAATTCTTTGATATCGAGTCCAAGTCCGATGTGTCCAAGTCCGAGTCATGCCCTCAAGTCCGGACTCGAGTCCAAGACCGGGACTCGAGTACTACAACATTTGAACATTGACAGCTAGCCATCTTATACGCTGAGTTATATATTTCGATATGTAGGCCCTTCGGCCCCTGGCATAGGCCATCAATGTATGCTCTCCAACGCTATAGGCAGACATCTAAATCACTCCTGCTACTTATTGGTAATACGTTTTTTTTTGTATTAACATTTTGGTAAAATGGCTGAAAGGTTTTAAGTATTAATAATCATTTTGGTAAAAATATGTGTTTCTTGTTTAATAACGTGCTCAAAGTGATGAACAGAACTGCCAAGCCTAAGAAATAAAGCCTTAATTATCATTAGCAAAAACTGCAATACGATGAAAGCAACAAGTATTTCGAGATACCTTTTTGTGCATATTTTTTCTACTTTGATGACGCAACTATTGTTTTTTGGCATTATTGTGACGTAATTATTTGGGGAGCCGACATTTGTTCACATTTTTTTTAATTTAGTAAAATTTGAACAAAATGTTGGTAATGACTGTTGAAAAAAATCTGGTCACACTGTTTCTTGATTTCTTGCAAATATATTTAATTTTTGCAAGATTTTGTAAATGTGAAAAGCTTTTTGAGAAAAGAGGCGAAAGAATTGTTCACTATAAAGTCAAGAAGGAAACAAACTCAGAAAAGACGCCCACGTTAAGGTTACAGGACACCCTTTTTGGCGTTTTGTGGAAAATCGCTACTGCGCGCTCAAAATCAGTCCGATTTTCATCAAGTTTTCACCAAATGTTAGCCAGTGCATGCAAAATATGATAAAGTTGTAAAATTGACAAACAATAAAATAATGTAAGAATTATTCAGGAAAATATTAAGTCGCGGTACCTTTACGCTTTTGAGTTCCTGCTGGTTTTAAGATATATTTATGAAAATATCATTTTTATACAGTAAAATAGTTGTTTTAAAAAATTATGTTCGGAAATTTTTGTTTATTTCGTCATTCCGCTGATATGGCGATTTCTTTGACGACTGCAATATATTTCTGAATCGTTTGTGTGAATTGCTCCTAGCTTATTATTAAAATATCCAAAATTAGAACAAAGCCGAAAACAGTTTTGAAACTGACGTCTTTAGCTATGTCCTGTGAAAATTTGAAAACAATTCGTTAAAACCCGCAGGAGCACAACTCGTTTAAAAATCACTAATTGCCGTAAAATTCTTCGCGAGAAAATTGAATTTGAATATTACATTTTCAATGTTTTTCTTAGGCCCCGTTTACATGGGACTGGAACGAAGTCAAACCGGGACCATCTCGTTTCGGTCATAGTGTTATCTATAATATATGTTTACATGAGACCGGGACGAAAATAACTCAGACCGGTCTCAAGTCTTCTGGACCGAACCGACTGACTTCAGACCGGCATGAATTCAGACCGGGATGAATGTAAACACAAATACATTTCAGACCGGTCTCGGCTGTAATCTTGACATTGGAACAACACATGCTATAGCAAAAGCCACCTGAAAAAGAAAATTGCATGGCAAGGGGAATAAATTGAAGATTTTGTGATCCTCGTACCGGTCTCATGTAAACATGTTGACAATTTCAATTTCCATTCCGGTTTGACTTCGTCCCGGTCTCATGTAAACGGGGCCTTATTGCAAGCGAAATCTATTTTATTAAATAACTCTGCGAGTTTTCAACATTTTTCGTCCAAACTTGGTGAGATAGTAGAACTAGTCTAATGCTTTCATGGAAACCAATAAAAAAATTTTAGGCAAAATTAACACTCAAAGGTGTTCTGTAACCTTAATGAAGGTAAGTTTGTTTTAAATATTGATGTATTGCTTGTTTTATATAATTGCTCCAAAAGGTGATCGTTGCGTATAATCAGAAAGACAGCATATAATTTCAGTGTATCTTTATTGATTACCATTTTTTATGACCAAAGTTATTTGCATTGCAAGAATTTGAAATCATTTTATTTCAAACTCAAAGTTTATCGATAAAGGTTTATAAGTTTAGTTTTAATAGTTTTATAAAGAACATTCTCACACATTTTGCGAATCATTAATTTTGTCGATAATTAATTTAATCATTAATTTAGCCGAGTCATTAATTTTGTCTAATAAAAGTAGAAAATGAAATGGTTTTTTTCCAACCTTTTGGCGTACTACGGAAGTATTAACCAATCAGCACTCACTAAATTTTGAAATTTAAAAATGTTTTTGATACGCTTCGGTACCGTGTACGCTTGAAGTGGAAAACTGGCTTTTCGCAGGATTTACGGCATTCATTACCAATTTGTAAACCTCAATTTGTAACACGATCAGTAAAAAAAAAATAGATAATTTATTTGAATACAAAACCTCAATTTATAACACGATCAGTAAAAAGTAGTAGATAATTTATTTGAATATATTTTTGGTCATAAAGTATATCATATATTAAAATGTTGAGTATATACATATCTAGATTATCTATACCTATTACTTATATATTACTATTATATATTTGTATATATTATATTGTATATAATATTGACATAAAAGCTTTTGGACATTCATTACAGGATATATCTCATCATTCTCATGCTAGATCTACGATTCAGCATCCTTAAAATAAGTAATATTTTTCTCAATCGTCAATTTTAAGCTAGATAAGTGAAGTCTTTCAACGGCTAATTATCAAGGCTCAAGCGTGTGGTGTCGTCGTCAAACATTGAAATAATATAGCGATCTATATTGATATTATGTATATTTTTTAAAGAAAATATATAGATTCGGTGAAAAGTAACAAAATAATAGGAAAAATGTTAAAACAACCAGGAAATTTAACCACGAATATTAACCCAAACAGGGTTATTTCTATAGGTTAACCTGCACGAAAATTTATCTACCTCGGTCTGCTTCACGCCAGTTGTGGTTCTAATGTAACCAGTCACTGAAAAACCCTGATAGGAAGTGTGCTGTGCAATATCTGTATCTGTATCTAATTTAAACTGAAATGTTTTTATAGTATCAAAAATATAGTTGCCAATTGACCTTTTTTCTTCTTAAATCCAAGAGTCTCTAATATATATAGTTACCGGAGCCATGATAATGTTCGTTAGATTCACTAAAATGCAGAGTAGTGGCGACAATGAGTCAACATTTCGATTAGAAAATATATATAGTATAATAAAGAGACTTATTTCACAATGAACCTGTATTACTTAAGTTAATTGCATATATGATATACTGCATCCACGGGACACTCCTTGCAAACTACATCCATCTTAGTTTTGGAAAATCTACATGTACAAGTCACTTGTTTTTCTACTTTTTTTGTTAAGGACCCTCGTCCACAACATAAGTTTGCACAAACGTTGAAATTAAGTGACAATGTTGGGTTGTATTCGGCAAGATTTCTTATATTAGATCTCAGTCTCATAGCACATTCGCGACCTTTTGTACCAGGATACTTGTAAGGATTATGAACGTCTGCAAGACAGAAATCTCGAGATCTGGACAGATAGACCATACTACGAGCTTCAACTTTCCGTAGCTTTTTATAACTTCGAACATCGTTCTTGATTTTGAGAACCATTCCAAACTTTGCAGATTTAGATTTTTCACCGGTTACTAGTTTCGCTTGCTGGTAACGACCGAAGAGATCTTCGGCGATTTTGCTGAACGGAACAATCAACATACGTGTGCACTCTTTTGTCGCACATTGCTCGAAATTTGGACAGCGGCATGTGATGTTTAAACTTCTCTCGACAATCTGTTAATAGAAAAGATCAATAGATCACAATACACTCTTCAATTTTGACTAAGAAGGGCTATGTCACGTAGCTACCATAAATTTCAAATCAAGAACTAGAAAAGATTTGAAGAATATACTTACACTGAAGGCAAAAAATATGCGAATGAAGTAACTGTTATAGATAACTTGAGATATATTTTTGTTTTACGTGTATGAAATTCCAAATTCAGTTCGTGGTGAAGTTGGGATCATTTCATATCGATACTGGGTCGCCGTTGAATATCTATATATAAATCTTTCCCTCATCTTGAACGACGATGTCTTCCATAAGACTTTCTTCGTGAAATAATTTATTTTGCTGCACAGTTCCATGAAATTGGCGATCTTTTCTGCTCTTGATAAAATCGATGAAGAGAGTTCACGGTAACATGTTTTAAGAGAATTCGCTTTCAGTGTACGAACCGTGACATAACCCTTCTGAGCCGGAATAGCAAACAATGGAGTAGTGCCCTACGAAACACCGTGGAATTAACAACTACACTGCACTCACTCCGCCTTAAAACGACCTGTATAATCATATTATAATCTACATTTAATGGCTTTGTTCACGCATAAACCGAAAATCGGAATATTTTGGTTAATGAGTAAACTATTACCAAATTATATTTGTGTGGACAGGCAAACAACAAAACAAAATTAAACTCCTGCAGGAAAAACAAACTCCTGCAGGGAGAGGTATATAATGATACTTTAATTTAAAGTTTAAGCACTAATTTAATATAATATAGACCAATGTAGTCCTCTTTGGAAATATTGCAAGAGATAATCCGCATAGCTGCAGCCTGCATGCATAAAAATACACAAATATCGGCGCGCGGGGAATTAAACTACTGAAATCTTTCAAACTATAGTTCAAACATGACACGCGTATACCAGTGTTACGCAAGGTTTTTTCGCTCATCATCACCATCGAGCATTGACGCAAATGCTTACAGTATGCATGGCCATATGGGCAAAAGTTTGAAAGTAGTGAAACAAAACTTTGCTCAAAGAAAATATTATAGTTTTAATAAAACATTATTTATATAGTGCGCTTCTTCTATGCGGAAAGGTAATGTGGTACGAATAGTTCTAATCACACCTCATTCGAAATTTATGAGGTACGATTGGTTACTAGAGGGAAATTTAGTAAAAGACAAAAGATTTCTTTGTCTTCTAATTTTCCCTCATCACGGCATGCAGGGGCGAATTAGAAAACAAATAAATATTTTGTTTTCCACTAAATTCCCTCCCGGGGAAATTTAGAAGACAAACGTCACAAAAGCGTATGCATGAGTAATGAGGTAAATATGGGATTTACATTCCCTTTCAGAACAATGAAAATCGAGGCAATCATGGTATTACGGGAGAAAACTATACTGATAAATACTCGCAATCGGCCCAGCCACTCTTGTCCACACTTGCAAATGCTACAACTACGTATAATGAAAATCTGAAACTAGTGCTGTGGGCCGGAGCCGGATTTTTTGGCCTATTTTGCAGAGACCTGGGCAATAAAGGAAGAGCATATGAAGAAATTGGAAGTGGCAGAGATGAGGTGTAACGGGATGATGATGGTGATGGAGACTCGGGCAAAACTCCAGCAAAACTCAGGCAGCACTTATTTGTGCTGCAAACTACTGTCGAACATCGGCGAAAAAGAAAATACTCGCATTGATAATCCAGCTTGCCACAAACATGGTACGAAGTGTTTATGTGAAGTGTTAAAATCAAGAACAAAGATAGTGCTTCCACTTTGAAATGTGAAATTTCCATTAAATTTCGAATTTTCACGAATTTGCCGGAGCTGGAAATGTTCTGCCCGAGTCGGAGTTTTTTTCCCGGAACCGAAGTTTTTTGGCCGGAGCCGGAGGTGAAAAACCCGGAGTTTATACAGCACTATCTGAATCGCTTTAATTAACAATATATAATATAAAAAGCGCCAAAGTCAAAGAGCATAGCAGATAAAAGAATATAAAACAGTGGTTGCATGCGGACACGTTTGGAATTCACCACAAGCATATTGGAAAGAAATTAAAATGCCCTTTCAAATTCATTAAATAGCACAAAATTTTTGGATGCAATAGTCTACTAACATAATGAGTAATTATTTTATTTCTATACATTAAGATCTGCATGTACACTTTTGAAATTATGTAGCATCTTGGAAACTATGAATGATATCGGTAAATATCAGACACTTATAAAGAGTATTTTCCAACAGACAAAACATTTTCTAATTCAGTTATTAGATTCAATTTATTCCTTAAGTCACCTTTTGTCAGCACATCCGACAAACGTCTTCGGCATTCATAAAGCAAAGGCGACCGACAATTTTCCTTTGCATCATAATCGAATATTCGAAGACGTTTGTCTGGGCCGCACGCAGCTGAGACGATAATAATTAACAGCTCAGCTCAATTATGGAGGAATGACTCGACACATGATCTCGCACCTTCTAAGGAACTTTTCGAATTTAATGATAAATAAAATACCTGTACTATTATAGTAGTCCACAGGGAGTATAGTATTAGTGCACATACCAAAACGAGCCAAAAACGTTACATGTAACTAGTGCAGAACGACCGGTTCACTTTGTAATAAAATCAAAATTGGACAAATTGAACTCTGCCCCAATCTCCAATTAGAGAAAAAAAACAGAAACTTCAAACCTTGCTGACCGCTGGGTAAATTCTATAAAGTATGTATTAAAATACACATTCGAAATAGAGGTCATTATCGACACTGTCCCAGGAGTATCCAATTCTTGCGTTTGGTATTGTTTCTATAGCCTAGGCTTACCAAGAGATAACATTACTGTAACATGTGTTTCCCAAAAAGTAGCTAGGTCGCCAATCTTGGAAATATTTCATTTTTAGTTTCCAGTAATATAAAATGGCGCTTAACGAGCAAGGATGCGCTGTGAGAAGGGTGAAAATAAATATTTGATATAGAAAAATCGGTACTGATCGAGATATTGATAAAAAAAGATTATTATAATAATAATGATGATACTTATATAGCGTCTATACATTGCTGTCCTAAGGATGCACCACTGATGTTCATGACATTGTGAAGCTAAGGTATCACCTAAGGTATCTAGCGAAAGCCATTTTGCATATCTTTGTAAATGTGGTGTTATACAAGTATACAACACAATTTTAGAGCCCCTAACCAAATCTTAACTACCTGCATGTGTATAGACACAGCAAACCGCGAAAAGCTATAGCCTATACATAATTGAGTATAAAGGTTACTACTTATATAGTTATGTAAAACTTTCGAGTGTGAAACGCACAAATTATATCGGTGGTAATGTGAGTTCCTTTTTTGTTATTTAGTTGTATATTCATTGAATTCGAGTGGCCCAATGATTGCATATTTGCGTGCACATAATACGGTTGATTGTAAGCAGACTTTATATAAACTATTTCGAAACGGGGTGCAGCTAGCACATGGGTTTGATTATCCACCTAGGAAATCTAATTATTAGAGGCAACAAGGTTTCAGGCAATCACGATTTTAGTTCATCCCTCGTTGACGTAATACATGGTTCAAATTAAAATAACACTTATATTTGTTTGTTTTTCTGACCGCATATTGTCCGCCATTAACAACGTCTGAGTGGTTTGTTATTTTAATAATATGCAGTTCGAATACTTGAACTGTTACCTTTCACAAATGGCGGTTATTTCAACTTCTTAGTAAATGCCATAGGACTGGACTGCATTTCGACTGGACTTCGGGTTACTATTTTTTCCACTAACCTGAAATGAATATGTTTCTTCGTCTCCAAATGATTACGTATTCAAAATGGCGATGTAACTAAAAATGTATCGCGATCGTGCCCCTGATCGCCTGCGATAAACTAATGGAGGTATAAACTGACGTAGATGCCTGAAAACATATATACCAAACAGACTTCAAGCAAAAAGTAGATTTATTTATAATACCTTTGCATAAATACATATAGGTGATAGAAGAAAGGAAAACACTCGAGCACAGCCCAGACGTGCAACTCCTGGCTTTGGCGTTTAGTAGATAAATTTGCATTATCATTCACTTTATATAGAATATAGTATTCTTAATTTTGGTTGGTAATAATTAACATGCAAATAACTTCGTGCAAATAATAATCTGAACATGCGCATTTGTTAAAAACGTTGCTCAGCTACAAATAGTACTCTGAGCGGCATGAGCATTGCCTTCAATTTTTGTAAACAATGGCGGCTCTGAACTTTCGGAAGGTGACTTGTCTTGCTTACCTGAAGAAAAAAACGCGGAAAAAACAAAAAAGCGACTAAAACCGCCAATGTCTTTCGCCAGTATATAGAAGCAAAACAAATTAACAAAGACGATCTAGTTGGCTGAAAAGAAACTCTTGCCAACGTCCTTCGCAAGTTTTACTGATGCATGCAGAAGCAAGAAAGAGAGACGGCGAACTTTATTCGAACAAAGCTTTATAAGAGAATGATAAATCTCGCAAATCAATTATTTGCCTCTGCCTTCGGCATCAGCAAATAAGTGATCTGCTCGCCACCGACAAGTCACGATATTTTGCTCAACCTTGTCCAATAATTGATAATTATTTACAGCAGATTCTATAGATTTTGTATAGTCCTTTTGGTCGAATTAACCGATGAACAACGCACAGAAGGCAGATTCAAAAGTATAGGACTGCACATTCTGACTGGATTAAATGAGATGAGTATTTCAGCAAAATGATTCAAAATTAACAGAAAACTCATATCATGGGAGAAGAACACGAAAAATTAGTAAAATCCACGGTATAAATAATAGAAATTCTTCTACTAAAGCCAAAATGAGTTTGCACGTCTAGGAACTATGCAGACAGGTCGTTCGATCACAGGTTCGACTGACATAATGTCTTTCTTCCACGTGAAAATGAAGGTTAGTAAATCGATATTATTGGGTCTACCTTGACTGCATGGAATGGAGAAAAGGTGGAAATAAAGAAATAGAACTCCGAGGTCCAGTCCTATAAGTCCAGTCCTATAAGTCCAGTCCAAACTTAGTCGAAATTTACTTTATTGTACTTTATTTAATAAAGTGTAGATTGGTCAATAGAATAGCCGGAAATTATGTGCCGCATTGCCTAGTCTGTGGCGCACCATCTATATACAGGAACATACGAGTATAATCACAAGTTAAATCATAACAACGCAATTGCGTTCGTCTGAAAAGCAATTATAGCATTTCATGCTCCGCTGATTTCTGTATTACTATTATTATGTTTTAATGTTTCTTTCAACCCTACAAACTGTGTTTCAACGCAAGCAGAGTACAATGCTTTAAACGTATATAAAGTCATAAAGACACATCAAAACTGAGCTATAGCAGCAAGTATATATGCATGATATTCCTTTCGGCACATTTTAAATGTTTATTCTTCGATTAAATAAACTATCTTAGTTCCAATTAAAAGATAGATTTTGCTATTCCATTTTCATCAGTGATAATTTTACTAAGAATGAAAATAGGACTTATATGGTTGTGTAATGTTGTACCTGTTATACATATTAATTATTATGCATACATATATAGCTACACTGGATTTGATGATATAAAACAAACTTGACTCATGGTTGTGCACATGTCCTATAGAGTATCTGCACCGATATACACTCAGTGAATGTAATACATCATGCTAATCGCAAATTAAATTAACATGATATAGATACAGATTTACAAAGTGTATTGTTCCAGAAGTTTAATTGCTATAACAGTTTCACAATTATAACCACAAGTGGCATGGACGTACTGAAAATATTTACGTGTAGACTGTATAGTACTTTCTATTAAAGTTACAAGTAATTTTCCGCTTTGTTGACATGATCATTCTAACTATCTAATCCTGTTTACGTTCGATGCCGATAAGTTGATAACCAAGGAAAGTGGAGTACTTTCCTCATTTTTATTTAGTGTTTGCTTTTTAGTCGACCCAATGACCATGGCCTTTTCTCTTTTCGCTGTTGGAAACCTAATCGGATTATGAGTTATTGATTGCGCGAGGTCTGTATGAGTGAGAATGTCATGAATGCATGCGTTCCAAGCCTTGGCGTCTCCAAGCTCAGCAGTGTTTGTTCTGTTATTTAAAAGTTTCGTGGACGAATCCTGAAATTAAGCTCAACAATCACTCCGCGGTACTCGGTCAACTGCCAAGAAAACACTTGATCTTCATAATGGTATTTATAACTCTGATTCAATAAAACAAACTATTTGGAAAGGAGCCGACCACTTCAGTGCATGCACGGATACTTCTCTAGCAACAGCGGACAAATTATAATTAACAAGACGTCTGCTCAGGCGTTCACACTACCCTTCGCAGTTGGTAAAATACATCTGTGGTAAAATACCACCGCAATATTCTAAAAAATAATTTTAAATATATAGATGTTCGTCACTTCTTGACGGCCGTCACGTCATGATCACAAACATCCAGAGTAAGGCACAATAAAAATCCATACAAAACCAATAGAGTTCAGGGATATCTTATCCGAAAAACACAGAAAAAGTTCAAGCGCATGCGCAATGAAATATAATAAAATACGTCCCACAATCACAGCGTCAAAGACTTGTAACGTAGTTAAATAGTCAACATTGTGTAGGACTTGTCGTAATCACCTGAACACGTTTTAGCGAAATCGTGAGCCCACGATGCCGCAATGGAAAGTCACACTTGCGGACAACAAAAAAAAACACGAAAAAGAACCATGGCCATTCTATGACACTGGCTGCGGCCAGTGTAATTATTATATAAATATAGAAACGGTTATAATTTTTGGATTTTGTAAAAATGCACACGGATGGAAGAAAAAATCTATTCTATAATATTATATACACATATTATCATAGAAATGCTGAATCTTAGAAATGGCGAGTCTTTGCGTTCCCTCAGCAAAAAATTCTTTGATTTAATAAATATACTAAAACCGTTTGGTATATTTGCATTGATTTAATCCCGTTTACAGTCGAACAACGTTTTATTGAACTTTTTATTGATCAACTTTATATTGAACTTTTTATTGAAATCACGCATTTTGCAGAAAACTTGAAAGGTTTTGATAATGAATTGTTGGACTGTTCCGTTGTATAAATCGCACACACGATCGACACTTGATAAAGCTTAATGTGCATGGCTAAAAGGCATGCCGATAGCAGTTAATTAAACAGGAAAATGCAGTCCGTGTGTGCAGATAGGATACGACAAGAATTCGTTTCATGGGAGGTCAGCATTGGAACATTTTGCACGTTTACAAGAAGACAAAATAAGGCAAGCGAACAAGTAAAACCTGTCAGTTATAGGGTAAAGTAACGAGGGTAATTTGTTTACTGTACACGCAAAAATCCGAGCAAATCTTTTAAGAAACCGGCTTAAAGAATTTTCAGTCGTCTCTATGGATCTAAAAGATTGCGGAATCTTGTCTCATAACTCGTATTGTTAATTAAATGGACGGAGGGTCCACGTACGTTACTGCAAACTATACTAATTAATTAGTTAATAAATAAAATTCCTCAGTGGCCTACCTTTCGCCCTAGGTCATTGTTATGAAGTTTAGTGAGCTTCCTATCATTGTGTTTCGTTTGTCGAATTTCATGACCATCCAGAAAGTCTATGCTGAATTTTGTCCCTACTGCAATGTTATCATGACAACCTCCATATGCATATTTCCATCCAGGATTTTTTCGTTTATGACGCTTGAGCAAGGAGCGTCTTGGTTGTTTTCCACAATCGCATACCCCATCTGTTGCACAACGCTGAGTCACTGCGAATACGAGTGCTGCTGAGGACAGAGCGCGTAAAAACGCTGCTTCCCTTGTTCCTACAAAAACGAAATATGGAAATATTCGAGGAAATATTAGGGTATTTTCTGAACTTGAAGGAGATTAGGGCGCCCGAAAAATGTGATAGCATAAGATATCAAAAAGCTTACACCAAGTATTAATAGTGATAATAGACAAAATAGTGTAATTAGTTTAGTATAATTATGTTTTTACCGCACTAAAATTAAATTGTCCATCCTTGTAGCCTAGTAAAATATTTTCCATTATTTAACAGATCGAATCAAGTGCATGAACGCGGGAGCTGTATATAATGAAAAAGTAAAATTCACTCTTTCCCATGTAGAAAATGAAATCGAACAGACTGAATTTCAGATTTGACTGATTGTCAATGAGAGAATATGGGTTTATGGCAATAAATAGTTTATATTATTACGGTTTGACTCTAATGGTCGTTTTCTCTACCTGATTCCATATGCCCGATCATACATGTGCACTCTCGGAATAGCCTTAGTTTTTTAACCTTTATCTATATTAGTTGATAAAAGAATCAGAATATATTGACTAATTGATGAAGTGTCTTGAGCTAGCTGTTACATAACTTATACAGTTAGGTATTTTATATCTTATTGTAATATTGGCCCCCTTATTGGATTCTTCTGAGTCCAATATGGCAAAATATTGAAGTCCAGACTTAATATTTGGCCGTGATTGGGCGAAGATGAATTGATCGAATCCAATAAGTGTTTTATTATATCGAACAAAGCAATTCTATAAACAAAAAGTTGTCCATATCAGTGATAATGGGCCTACTGATACAGCGATAACCGTATCACACATCGGCGGCGAATTTGCTTACATGCATAACAATAAACTTTGTTTTTAAAAACAAGTTTGCATAAAAAACTCAATTCCATGTGTATTTAATTTAAGGAAAAAATAATATGTTACAAACCTCACGACTGTTTGTAAACAAAAATTAATTTCATATTTTCCCGCGCTTTTTTAATTTTAAACAAAACTGGCAGAAAAAACAGTCATAATGTCACAAATTCTTTTCATTACTTTGCGATATCGTTTGTTGTGCGTTTAAAATTGTCAAAACTATCTGAAAAAGTTTAATAAGCCAAGAAAATTAGCACGATAAGCTACTGTGCAATATGAACTGTCCTACATCGTAAAATATCGGGCATGCACGTGACGCTATTGAAACCCGTGATTGGTCAATGGCATGTGAGCGTATAATAAAACCAATCATTTTACTTTTGCATGCATGCATGATATCTGAAATTTAGGGTTCCAAACTTGGTCAGTGACAGGTATATAGTATAGGTTTTGTTTTCTAGGATGTTTCAACAGAAAAAACATGCACCTGTCATCCAAATTTTACTGGATGTTCTCATACTATACTATACATAGTAAGAATATCTTTGGATTAATACATATAATTTTAAGTGGAAAATTCGCAATAGGCATTACGGGTTGTACTTACATTAATCTTGTAATATAAAATATTTAAAGGCGCGCGTCTGTGGCGCAGGCTGTACTTGTACTCTGACATATTTTGGTTATGTATAGATAAGTGAAATTTGATGCCCATACATTTCATTTTAATTATAAGAATGTAGATCATGACAGATATTGTTTCAAAAGAGCAAATCGTTACTTATAGATTGCGTATGGTTAGTTATGCATAACTAATTTATATACTGTTAAGTGCATGTTGTATAGTTATTTGTTCTTAACTTCTTAAGATTCCGTGATGACAACAAAATTGCAGTTATTGATGTTGATATTATTCTTTCAAGTTTCAACTATATGTGAAGTTCAGGGAATGCAAAAAAGCTTCTTTAACAAGTACGTTTACAACCATATCTATAGATTTATTTATAGGTAAATCTCTCAACGAATGGGTCCAATTATTGGTCCATGACAAAAGCCGCATTTGTTTGGGAAATTAAAAAGAATATACTCTGCATGTCTCTCAGTTTAATAAATGTAACATAAATATATAGCTAGGAGGTCTTCTGTAAATAAAACTGATGCTCGTTGTTCAAAAACTCTCCAGGGGCAGGGATGATCCAGTCATGAACTCAAGTTGTCTTAGTTTAACTTTACATCACTGACTCGTACGCGTATTTATCCGCCGTATAAAACGCTGTCCATGCAGCAGGATAATTTAAATTAAGGTTGAGAACATTTTAATCCTTTTCAAAGACATGACATGCGTGATTTAAATTCAAAAGCATGCATGCTATCTCGCCAACGTTCGATTACGCGGCTTAGCCTATTTAGCATCATTATAGTTGCATAGTTGGCCATTGGCATTGGCATTGTAAAGTATCTGTAGAATAAACAGTATCTATAAAACACTATTTTATTTTTAAAATTGTTGGATGGTATTGTTGACCCAACAATGTTGAGTCCATATATATATGAATAGTGTTCGTTATTGACAATATTGTAAAAATCGAGGTAAAAATTAAATCTGGTTTCATTATAATCTTGCTATAGGCATTTCGGAATGTGGTAGCTATCAAACTGCCTACTCATTAATATCTTTATATGCATGTGCATGTATTATTACCCTCTATTAATTGTTTCACCCAATTGATATTAATACCTTCTAGTGCATGGGAGAATTCTAACTTTGACAATTAAAGATGTCAATCTGGAGTTGCGTTTTAACTTTTTGACATTTATATTGCATCGATGATGTGGAAATTAAACGTTTTTAAAATTTCAATTCGACCTATCTGTCTTGGAAGACTCATCAGTATTTAACATCGGTTACTTCGACAGCCAATTTTGGTCGGTTCCAAAATTTCACCCAGAATGAAATAAAATAATCGATAGGGTTAACTAAATCGTCTTAATCCCAATTTGTATCATCACGCTGCACGTCAAATAGGGAACAACTTCGATGATAAGATTCGGTAGATTGGTAGCAATTTCTGTGAGTTATTTTTAACAGTGGTCTATTTTTGTTGTTTCTATCTCTCGGTTGTAAAATCCGAACGCCTGATAACAGAGAAATGCGCCGGAAAAGTAAAACGACACTGGGAACATAATTAAGCCCTTAATCTGATGGTATATAGGGAGCAGGGAGTGAGAAAACGGATTTAAAAACTGCCAGATTACTAGAAAATAATACTTATGCAGGGTTAAGTCTCGTAAATATTTCGATCTTTTCTTATAATTTCGCATGTACACGACCGCCGGCAAGCTATTGGGTACAATATAAAGCACAATATTGCGACAAGGAAAAGTGCTGAACATTGTTTTTGTAGTATACAATGTATGCTCTTTTTACATTCAATTGCACATGCTTTGTTTGTTCACTTATTCAATCAAGCTTTAATCCTTGATATAAATTCCAATGTGACGCTGGGCTTATAACCAATTCCAAACACGGCTTAGTGCTCGTTTACGTCAACTCTAATCATCAATCGTTTACATATGTGTCTAAGTGACAAAATCATCTGTGACTGAGACGACTAAAAAACGCGACTTGAATAGCAATCGAGGAAACTCGATTAAGAGCAATAGGCAAGTAAATGGAAAGTTCAGATAACCTTTCTGGTTAACACTATACAAAGACAGTAAGATGTTTGCCGACATAGAGAACTCCAGCAGGGAACCAATATTGTATAATTCCTCCCACATCTTCGCACACATAGAGATATATATGTTCTCCCGAGTGCGTTCCACTATTTATGTTTGTGTTTGAAAGAGTTTAGTTAGTGTACTGAGAGAAATCTAAGTAATCTCCAACGTAAACATAACGCTTGACAGAAGATTCATATATATTATTATCTTCTTCGTAGAGAGTTGACAAGTTAGCTAAACACAAGGTCTTAATTATCGAATTCTGTTCTTATTTCGTCTTCAGTGGGGTGTAAAAACTACAAGTTTATGGAAATATGAACATAAAATGCCACATTATTGTTACAATGAGCACTTTAATGTGTTTCTATGCGAGATCACATTGCACGTGTCCGTATTATGAATGTCAACTGCTTGACACAAGTGCATGGCCGGACATTGATGTTGTACTACAAATTCCTGAAAGCGTTGCCTATTTTGACTTTGTTGTTGATAGTTATCTTGTAACAGTACAACATCAAATGTATAGTAAAAGTAACTGTATAACTGGTCTATTCGTGACTTGATACACTGTATATACTGTATATATCGTTCTATAAAATGGAAGTAAATAAGCCGCCCGGTAGTTGACAGCATAGGTTAAGTGGATATCCCTAAAACTGTTATTCATTCCAATAAATCTGCTAGAGACACTATTGTGACACCTCTCACGTAAAATAAAGCGCGCAAACAGTTTAAACGCGGAAAAATACACAATTGAAATACTCTAAATAGTCATGTTGCTTAACCTACCAACTCTGAGGTCTTTTGGGAATTTTGGCGCTTGAAGGATTCCCGTACAGTCCCATCTTTCGAATTCTGAGAGCCTCAAACATTCGGTCCTTGCCAGTTCCACTGCAGTGACGACATATTTCATCATCTTAACATTCTGTCTGCATATCTTTTTCTGTTCTTTATTCAACAGGCGATTCTTACTGGCTGTTGGCGAAGACGAACACAAGTACCGACGCAAATCTGCATCATCCGACTCGTCTACCAGTGTACTGTTTATACCCCTTAAGAATTTAAGAGCAAATTGACATTAGGTTATGAACTTGTGGGCACTTGTTTGTCAGATCGAGTACAGGATAAAGGATTGTTTTAGACCCTGCATAATGCAGAAGGTCATTCAATATTAATACTTGGTTTTTATTAAACAAACACATATGTCTATACACATACAGCCAACGGAATGAGTGAACTTCTTGAAGGATAAGCACAATGGCGACTAGAACAGACTGAATTTTAATTGTCAACAAATACATCCTCATGTTTCAGTTGATCTCGCTAAAAATCAGTACAGATTGTATGCAACAAGCGAGAAGATGCAAAGGTGACCAAAGCACTTGACGAGAAGATTTAGTGCAGATGTTAACGGAGTAGCGTGTTGGAAGACACTATACCACGGCGGGCGTTCGAGCAGGCTTTTAAATCCTTTCCGTAACGCGCGTTCCAATTCTCAGTCAGAGGTGAAGCAATCTGTCATGCACGACGACCTCAAAGGAATAAAACCGAGGCTAGATCTTCCTATCATCATCTAGCGTTAAACAAATTAATTAAAAATATTTGCGACATCTGCCGGAAACTTCTGTGATCGCATTCACCGGGGGATGAGAGCGACATATCGTGAGATAGGGTGACTTTTGTTCGCCAAACTTACGCTGTTGCGAGAAAAATGTCATAGTTGTGTTAATCGCTTCGATAAATCATTCTTCACCTTTTAAGTGTTGTGTCATGTTTGGTAACGTACACCACTGACGCATTGTGGCTGGCATTAGCAATACTACAGACAATAATGTTGACAATCTATGGCAGAGGGTTGAGAGAGTGAGTCGCCTATACCACAGGTTACTCAAGGAAATGAGTTTTATTTGGGCAGACCGTGTAGTGCTTTCCTGATGAACATTTGTGCGGTCTACGCGGGAACGGAAATATGGACAATATACGGCCATGCCCCAAGGTCGAATGTGTTTGTGGCCTAACATGTTATCGAGTTCTTTCCTTCTATAGAAATTCCTATTGGTCTTAATCTGGGAGGGTCTATAGGCAATCTGAGATAACATTAATTGTAATTTTATGGAGCTTTCATCTGCTCTGATGACCTGTAATCAAAACCATGCAGCCGACAGATTCGCAAATTCCTAAGCCAAATGAGTCAATAATGAAGTCAACATAAGGCCTCTATAGTACTTCACAACAGTCAATACGAGCGCGAAATCTTGTAGTACATATTATATCTCACAGCATTACAGCCATTAGGCTCCAGCTTAAACAGGTGACTGATTGAGTTCCTATACACGAAATCACAGGAAACTATTACGTAGCAATAGAACGCCTCAAAACATACAAACTCGGTGTGTTTGATTTCCGAATTTACTATCAGCATATTTGCGTGACCACATTCTACGATGAAATTTGAGGAACACCTATTTTTCGCTTTAGTGTGAACCAGCAGGATTGCATGCCGAGCTGTGAATTACTGCGATACATTCGAAGACAGTGAGGGCTAAATTAATTCACTTGTGCCAAATGAGTTGTGCAAACAAGAGATGAATACCGATCGAAGTACTTAGGATTTGGGAGGTCTGTTTTTACTATTCTTTAATCAACACCATTGTGGAGGAACGGGGGAGGCCTACTGTCCATGCAGTGAGATTTAATTAACACGATAGCACAAAGGTGTTTTAAATAGTTGTTCAGCTGCAGCGAATTTCGACTATAACAAGACCGATCACACATGTTTAACAAGAGGCACAATCAACATGCCGGCGTACTTGAAAGAATAGACCTTAAAATTGCGTAGTTTAATACTTTTCATCAGGGATATCCAATTGTATTGATAGATCCAAGTGCACACTTGTTTGATGATCTTATCGCAGAATAGCGTTTGTTTAATGAAATCCCTACGGAAACAATACTTATAGCCAAAGCCAAATTTTAGCATAAACAAATGAGCGCAGTTCTATTGAAATTATTTAGTGTTGCGTTGTTATAGCGTTCAATCGGCACGGTATTTTTCTCAAAGATGTCTGCGCTATATTTCCTTTCAATAGCCACTTTCAACCGTCATCACCACCCACATCATTATGAGCTCGTTTATTCAAAGTAGGATTTTCGTACTTATGTAACTGTACTGCATGGATCGACCCCACGGTAATGTTTACTGGACATAATACGAAGTGAATTTTTATACGGTATCTGTATCATTATTTTACATGCACTCTGCGGCATTCCGGCTACAATTTGATATCAGAACTTTTGAGAACTATGGTTGCGGCAAAATTTAAGTCATTAAAAACATACTTCACCTGGTCTACCATTCTATATTGACACGACCACAGAATGTGTGTGCTGCATGCATGCATGCCGCACATTGAACGAAACAGATCTATGACTGATCATCTATAATCATCCCCAGATAAATCGGCACAAATTTTAAATTTTATAATAGAGTATAGTCATATTATTAGAATTATAATTAAATTAGATTATTCGTGTTATGACTTATGATGACCATGCACACTGTATGTTCAGCTCAACTTACTAAAGGCACGTCTGCATGCATGCCACCCTGCATGCTTCCCGTATATAGGTACCCAGTCCTTTTGAGTATTTCGATTTTGGATAGTGATATATTTCAGCAGTATTTATTTTGGCATCTTGCTTTCCACGCGCACATGGTACGTGAAAGTTGTAGATAATGGCCAAGTTCCGAGGCACTGCATTTCCAATTTTCACCTGCATGGAGGATTTCAGTTGTTACGTTATGACAAATGGGGAAAGTATCTTGCATAACAACCAAAGATTTCTTGCAACGCAGTTTCTCATATATATGCAGGAACAATGATGTTTCAGACTTGTTAGTAAACTAGCGGGCATGCGGGAACTGTCATGCATTTCTTGCAAATCAAATCAGAAAAACGTCGGTCCATGGGGTAAAACATGGCCAATCATGCATCTGTGCGTTTGAACTTTAAAATTGCGAAAGATATCTACCGTCAAAATAATTTCTGACCTACGTGTATCAGGATTTTTGGTTTTCAGATTTTCCGAAATTTTGAATTTCCAATCGCAATAGTCTTTTATATAAAACAAACACCAGTTGATCAATCATTCCATTGCCGCTTAAAGGGAATATTTTAAAGATCAGTTCGAGTATACCAAACAAAAAATTACTTTCAGCTATTTCAAAATAATCAAAACGAAGAAAAATAAACCGAAAATATACGTAAACGGGATAATCACTGTATGGTTCTAGAACTTTCAAATAAAATTTTGTTGCATGGCATAAGTGGAATTAAGGTACCTTTTAGGATTTAAAGCAGTCAAAAATATTAAACACGCGAAAAGCTGCAAATTTTATTTGCAAGATTGCCTGGAGGAATTTTAAGACACCATTTAAAATAAAAAAACCCTGATTAAATCAGCCACATATTTATAGATTTCTTTCGAAATTTTCATACTTTTGTTAGTGAAAACAAAACAAAACAAACATGAACATGAAATAAAGTCGGAACTATATAAAAACAATTTGTCAGTGCTGCTGTTCTCAGATTATCCATGACTTTAGACATTATTCAACTATACTAAAGCAGAATTAAACCAGATTTTTTGTTAACTAGCCGATTAACCATGCACGCAGTTTTAATGACAGAGCAATTTGTTTGCAAGTGCCGCTGATTTTAGTCCAAATAAACAAACAATGTAAAACATATTATGTTAACAGCAGTACCTTGGCATTATCCATTCCTCGCACATAATCTCACTATATGACACCAATTGCATGGGTGTTGCCAATTATAAGGTCACCGTATGAACTCACTTGATGGAACAATGAAATCATTCATGCTGTGCACGAAAGCGATCGTAAAAAAATGCGCTATACAGTTGTTATTGCGAAAGATGGCCGAAGCTTCTATAACACTGAGTTTTTGAACATTGCTGAAATTGTTGAGTATAAAAGTCACCATAAAAACGCGACGTGGCCAAAAAAATCACGGACGATCATTAGTGGTTTGCGCAGTGCAGTTAATTATATTAATCAAGTTAGGGACCTGCACGTACACCACAGATGTGTTAATCATGTGCAGCATTTATTGGAAATTTTGACCAATAACAGTTATTGATGCTTGCAATTAAGTTTGCGATATTTGAAACTTTCTGAATACATTCCTTTCATTATTCCATCAGAACAAGAACATGTCGCCATTTTAAGCTTGGCAAGTGCTAGACATTCCCAAAGTCCTTTCCAGTTATTTTTCCGCGGTTCGTATGTACGCTGGAAAGGACTTTTCTCGCTTGCAGCGCGCCAAATCTACCGGTGGATTTTTTGACCGGGGTGTGATTGGGGGTGTGTCATTATTCTAGCCAATAAAAAGCGCATATTTAAATTATTTGAATTAATTATTCAACTATCGTTACAGTAATTAGGATTTCCACTTATCTACTATAAATAACTAAATATAAAAATAAAGTAATTTCAAAGTAGAGAATATGGTTCTTCTTGAAGATACAACAAGACGCCTGCTCAGGCGTTCACACTGGCCTGAAAATGGCAAATTTTGTGGTAGGGTGTAGTAGAAAAGTACTATGAGATAGAGATACAGAAAGTCTGGACCATATAAATACAACCAATAAATACAATCAAGATCAGCAACTATCAACCATAATATACCAAGACGCAGGCTCAGGCCCACTGTAACTATGATCATCAACTATCAACCGTAAATAATGATTCGGGGCCAATAATAGCGACGAAATTATATAGTCCTTGATTTTTAATGCCATCATATGGCTCGTTTCTGGTGCTAAATGTTCATAGACATATAGACGACTCTTCTAAAAAATACGCCAATTTGCTTCCATTTATAAGAAAAACTGATCCCAACACCAAGCCCTTATCTAAACCCAACCAGTAAACATCTAATAAACAATTTGAGAATTAAAAAAATGGGGGGAAAAGTTGGATCTTGTTCCAAAAATATATCGAACCGTACCACGTTTCACTTCGCCGCACACAACGCCACCTCGCTGAATACGTATACAATCGAACAAATACATTTTTATAGTAATTGCAAGTAATATATGATGAAATAGAAAGTAATTTTATACAAATTATAATGTAATTAGGTGCAAATCTATAATTTAATATGCAAATGAACACAAGTGCACAACGCACATGTTTATGACGTATATTTATACTTGTTAATTAAAAAGTCAAACTGTCAAACCTTTAACTTGTCCTTGTTTCTATTCCACTATATTGTATAAATTCGCTGGGTCCAAATTTTGGGGTTTTCGAGTCGTTACACAAAGAAAAACACATTAATTCAACACGCAAGAGAGTCCAGAGTGCGACACAACGTATTTTCCATGGGAAACCGGTACAATTCTTTGAAAATTCAACCACAGGCGGCCCAATCTCGCAAGGGTCAGTATAGACTTTATACAGTATAAATTTATATTATATTAATTGTATATTATAGTAAAAATATGTCATAAAATATAAATTTTAAAATGAAATTGACTTGCCTATTTGATAGTGTGTGTTCTCCTTGTATTCCTCCTTTGTTGGACTAATATTTTCCGAGACCTTGTACTCGATGTTACTAGTATACATGAAACATGATAAAGGCTAACCATTCCCGATCGTCGATACGACCGCACGGCATTTCGAATCGAAAATTCTCACACTCAAATCGCTTTATTCTCCAAAAAAATTCGGCAGCATGTACAACAAATGCCGTTCTTCGAAAATACGGAGGTACTTCGGCGAGATGTACAAGTTTTGGACCATATTTTAACAATGGAAATCAAAACCCATTTTATATTGAACTTGCCCAGGCCGAAAATTACTACGGCGAACGTCTGCGCAACCAGGCCTCCTTTACCGTTGGATTTACAGGGGGGGAGGATGCCACTAATATATTCACGATAATATTTCGAATTATTAGTATCATATTCTACCATGCTTTCCAACAAAGAGCCGCTGTTTTGCCGCTGTATATTACTTCTTCCTTAAATTTCTTCAATCTCCATCGTTTAGTTTTCGTTTCTTCGACAACATCTCGAGTTTTATACAGTATCCGATCGAAGGAGTTTTTATTTTGAATATCAAATTTCAAATAATGTAAACAGTCGCTATCGCGGCCGCGATTGGCTGGCTGTTACCGGAAATATCTGCTTCCCCCCTGTAAATCCAACGGTAAAGGAGGCCTGG
The DNA here is from genome assembly GCA_902702795.2 of Paramuricea clavata. Taxonomy (NCBI): domain Eukaryota; kingdom Metazoa; phylum Cnidaria; class Anthozoa; order Malacalcyonacea; family Plexauridae; genus Paramuricea; species Paramuricea clavata. Next base: position 34,767 of record CACRXK020001601.1, read on the forward strand.
TTGCGCAGACGTTCGCCGTAGTAATTTTCGGCCTGGGCAAGTTCAATATAAAATGGGTTTTGATTTCCATTGTTAAAATATGGTCCAAAACTTGTACATCTCGCCGAAGTACCTCCGTATTTTCGAAGAACGGCATCTGTTGTGCATGCTGGCGAATTCTTTTGGAGAATAAAGCGATTTGAGTGTGAGAATTTTCGATTCGAAGTGCCGTGCCGTCGTATCGACGATCGGGAATAGTTAGCCTTTATCATGTTTCATGTATACTAGTAACATCGAGTACAAAGTCTCGGAAAATATTAGTCCAACACAGGAGGAATACAAGGAGAACACACACTATCAAATGGGCAAGTCAATTTCATTTTAAAATTTATATTTTATGACATATTTTTATTATAATATACATTACTATAAATATACATTTATACTATAAGTCTATACTGACCCTTGCGAGATTGGGCCGCCTGTGCTCTAACCAACTGAGCTACAGAGTCCACATCCTCGTACCAGGGTCTTTTTGGGAAAGACCCAATCTCGTTCCCCGAGTATGCCCGTTCGCAGGTTAAGGGTGGGCATAGCTCTGGAGAAATCGAATTGATTCAGGCCTGTGATTGGCTAACGGCAGATAGTACGTTGGATTTCCAACGTGAGTTCTACTAAACAAAGTATTTGGAATTTCTCATCGGAAATTTGATACTTTTTACACTGAAATCGATTGAAAACAACTAGAAATTCTGGAGGAAATATGTGCGAAAGCTGCGGATTGATAGGGATACAACTACCTAAAAAATACAACGAGAACTTCGACGTTTCGAGCGAAGGCGCTTCGACTTGTGCTGTTAGTGTTTGTATACATCGTACTTGACCTTTTATATACTGTCATACCTAACAGGCTAACACTACGTATGCCATAAATTCTAACAGGAGAGTTATATAAATGTAAATTTTAAAGCATAAAAATATATAATACTTATTATTGAGGAGATTATATTTATCAGCAAAGGTCAAGTACGATGTATACAAACACTAACAGTACATATCGAAGCTTCACTCGAAACGTCGAAGTTCTCCTTGTATTTTTCAGGTAGCTGTATCCCTATCCAACCGAAGCTTTCGTACATATTTCCCCCAGCATTTTTAGTTGTTTTCAATTCGATTTCAGTGTAAAATGTATCTAATTTTCGACGCGAAATTCTAAATACTTTATTTATATTTTGCAACATTGCCGAGCATGCGCAGAACTCACGTTGGAAATTCAACGTGAATCAATTCGATTTCTCCAGAGCTATGCCCACCCTTAACCTGCGAACGGGCATGCTCGGGGAACGAGATTGGGAAAGACCCTGGTATCGGCTGGTCACGTGACTCTACAAAAATTAATTGCCCAAGGAGGAGTGGCAAAGTATCAAATTACATGCTTCCACAGAAAACGTTAATTTCAAATACCAGGAGTGGGATTTTACGATATATAGTTGGAATCGCCCGCTAACTTCTATTTTATACCTCTGTTTGCTTTTTAATTACAAAAACACTGTACCATTTTATCAACAGTCAAGTCAAGAAACAAATAAAATGTATACTTTAAACTTCGAAGTTGGGTATTCTCTCACAAACATATTTTCATATTAAACTGGTCAGTCGTCAACGTTTGTACATTTTCACTTTTATCTGTTCCTTTGAAAACGTTGATAAACTGTGTGCAGATTTACTAATAGTACGCGTCTCATTTAGTGAAGGTTGAAAAAAATTCAGTTTGAAATGTAATTAATTTTTTGTCACAAATCACAATGTAAACATGTGCATCGACACTGCCGAACAGTGACTAAATGCTCACTTTAAAACTGTCGATAGTTTATCTTTGAAAATATTTTAAATTAAATATTTCATCATATTTATTAAAAAACCTGTAGATCGGTAGGGTATAGGAGGTTGGCACTGTAGTAAAGTACAACAATTTTCAGCCTCAGGGCGTGTATCATCAAGTGGTATATACAATCACGGCTTTAGCCTGATAATTTTTTGGCCTCCATGCACTAAGTAATGGGGTAATAGCAATATTTATAACAGTATTTTTCTGACATACAGTACACATTTTATAATATCAACATAGTCATATCATAGATAATTCCATAAACCACGGAATAAACCACGCCATAAACACTGATATCACTCAGTCTGATATGCACATGCAGTCATATCAATGTACCCACCACAGATATAACATTTACATAGTCTTAGAGTTTGATTCAGTATTATATTTCACAAAGTACTTCATCACAGTAAAGTATTAAATTTCATTACAGTAAAGCTATTGTCACAATTAAAGCTATTTATCAAATTTATCATGCGGACTGCATTCTCTAAATGTCCTAAATGTCAGACATATACAGTATTCCTATTTGTAACATATACACGCACAAACAAGTCTTTGACAATATCATTGAGTAGGCTATTGTCGGATTATTTTACCGTAGGTTTGATAACAGAGAGGTATACTTCGACATATTTCTTGAGCATCAAGTTTCAACGGTAGTCATAAGTCAATTTATCCCGGGCGTTCTGTGACCCTCCCCGTCCGCGATCACATCAGCGGCATCTAGTAAATTACTTAAATAACGTCGCCCGAAGTTCGAAGGTTTTACTCAAAATTCAAAGGAATTTTACATTACTTTAGAAAGTGGAAATATTTCCAGATACATGGGCCATCATTCCAGTACCGAATTTACCATCAAAGAACAAATATGACTGGTTTATACTATACTCTATAGTTTATTTTGTCTAAAAATACATACGTATACGGTCATTCCCATGTGCATGCAAATTAATACATGCTCTGAGAAAATTCAGAAACTATCCTCTCTGAAATTTGAGGTCCTTGACGTGGCTAGAAAAACAATAAATGCCGATGCCATCACAATATTTTATACTAAATGTGAGCGGATGGTTTTATTTATATATGTGACCCCTATATATTTAGATTTTCTTCTTTTGTATTTCAGCGAGTGCCGGTGGCGTGTTTGTCTAGGGCGTTGCGTGCGATCTAACGTGCTGCTAATTGGTGGTTCGATCTCGCAATTGCCAATGTTTTGTTTTTTGTTTATTTTTTTCTTTAAAAGATTTTTCCTCAGATTGCCTTTATACAATGCCTTTCGGTTAGGTTAGGTTAGAGTTAGGGTCACGTTTATTTTTTAAGTGTATTATATTCAATTAAAATAATATCTTTAATTAATAATTCGCGCGCGAATTCGAATTGTGTTAATTAATGCTAAATGCTAAGCCGCTGACATGATCTGATATGATCGCGGACGGGGTCACAGAACGCCCGGGATAAATTGACTACCAGTTTCAACAGATTCAACAGGGGAGTGAAAACTGCGGCGGGCTCATATTTGATCCTTGTTCAGTGGCAATTACCATGAATTTAGGGACCAGTAGTCATGGAAATGGCGTCATTTTGCCTGAAAATCCGCCAAGTTTTTGGCTTCACTTCGTTGACTGAACGAAGTATAGGAGCAGGTCCTCCAGTTATTATACAGCTCAGTGATTGCACCATAGCACAGTGACCATAGCCTGCGTGGCAGGCCCTCAATTTTATGGGGGCCTGATTTGCAGCGGGCAGGATTTTGGCGGGCGAATCCTCCCCCGTGCCCGCCACCCCGTGCCCGCCACCCCGTGCCCGCCAAAATCCTGCCCGCTGCAAATCAGGCCCCCTCTCCATAAAATTGAGGGCCTGCCACGCAAGCTAATTGCACCATATCGCGTATGTCGTCATTTTCAGGTCAGTGTGAACGCCTGAGCAGGCGTCTTGTTACACTGGCCTGTAGGCCAAGTGTCTTAAATCCCCCTTTTTCTGTTTTTTTTTTCGTCGAGAAATGGAGTTTGCGTTAGCTCATCGCAGGCTCAGGGTGCAACGTGCTCCAGTGACATATTCAGTTCAGTTTCAAAATGGCGGCTTTTCACTGAGCAATCTAACATATATTTCACACAGTTTCGTTGAATTTTCAGAGAATTGTGCCGGTTTCCTATGGATTTTACGTTGTGTCGCACTCTGGCCTTTCTTGCGTGTTGAATTAGTGTGTTTTTCTTTGTGTAACGACTCGAAACCCCCAAAATTTGGACCCAGCGAATTTATACAATATAGTGGAATATAAACAAGGACAAGTTAAAGGTTTGATAGTATAAATATACGTTGTAGGCTCATAAACATGCGTTGTGCTCTTGTATTTATTTGCATAATTATAAATTTGCACCTAATTACATTAATTTGCGCCAAATTACTTTCTAATTCATCATATATTACTATAAAATGTATGTTTTCGACTGTATTCAGCGAGGTGGCGTTGCGTGCGGCGAAGTGAAACGTGATAGGTTCGATTTGTTTTTGGAACAAGATCCAACTTTCCCCCCCACTTTTTTAATTCTCAATTGTTTATTAGATGTTTACTGGTTGGGGTTAGAGAAGGGCTTTGGGTTGGGATCAGTTTATCTTATAAATGGAAGCAAGAATCGTCCATGTCTATGAACTTTTTAGTACCTGAAACTAGCCATATAACGGCACTAAAAATCAAGGACTATATAATTTCTTCGCTATTATTGGCCCGTCATTCTTTACGGTTGATAGTTGATGATCATAGTTACAGTGGGCCTGGCTTGTCAGGTTGAGCTGCCCGTAGCCGGAGGGTACGTCTGAGCCGGTGTCTTGGTATATTATGGTTCAGGGGAGGATCCAGGATTTTTTGTACGTTAGTCAAAGTTTTTGGATGTACAATCCAGTTTTGCGAGCGGCGAATGCGCGAGGCACCTAGGGGGGGGGGGGGTCTGTCCCCCAGGAATTTTTATATTTTTAAACCTCAGAAACGCAATTTGCATCACTCTGAAAGCAGGTTCAACAAAAAATTAACTTCGTGAAATGGGAGATAATTATAGCAACTATCAGTCTGACTGACTCTCACAACTCGCTCCTTAGGGAAACGTAAAGGAGAAGTACTTGCAGAAATGTGATAATTGTGGAAGATGTTTCATTTTATCAAATTACGGATTGCTAGTATTATGTTTAACTATCTCATGATAGTACTACACTCATTTTTGTTGCCTAATAGCCTTGTTGAGTCATTGATCACTTGACTAGTAATCACTACAGTGTCATATTACTCAAATAAACATATATCAATATTAAAGTCTTAACATTCATCTATAAAACCTGACCTTTATATCCTAGGTATACTGCATTAATGCATTTATATAGGTTATCCTCCATATTAATAGCCTTCTGAGTTCTGACGGACCTTCAATCGCAGAATTACAAATATGCAAATTTGTTGTGTAAATCAAAATTCATAGCTAAATCTAACTCAAGATACCGTATTTACTCGTTTGAGCGCCGCCCCCGATTGAGCGCCGCCCCCGAATGAGCGCCGCATTTGAGATCAACTTTTTTAAAAGAGCGCCGCCCCCGAATGAGCGCCGCGCTAATTATTTTCCTGCGATTACTCCTTTCAATGCGACGAATTTACGTCTTCTGATGTCGAGGAAGCATATCCAACAATGAAAAGGACAGTGACATTGATATTTTGTAAACTTGTAAACAGTGTAAAAACTTTCCGCCGTCAAAATGGGGACATTTAGTGACAAAGACATTTAAAACTTGTTTATTTTATTGTTAAAAGTTCTTGTTATAATTCACAAATAAAATATTTTTTAAGTAGCGCCGCCCCAGATTGAGCGCCGCCCCCAAATGAGCGCCGCATCTGAAGCTCTGAAAATTTAAAGAGCGCCGCGGCGCTCAAACAAGTAAATACGGTACGCGTATTCAAGTTACAATTTTACATATGCATGGCGCGCATCTTGTTCGCTTATAAATATTGTTATGCTGTCTAAAACGAAATAAAATTTACATGTCACATTAAATTTACCTTATTTCACTTCAGAATAAAGATCTCGGCGCCAATACTTCTACTCAAACAGTCAAACTGTAGTTCGTGCTATTCGTGGCCCTTAGCAACTGCTCACTGAATGGAACTCTCCGATATTTAGCGTTGATTTTCCTCCCAAGATAAGCGCAACAGTCTTGTAAGACAGCTAAATCATTCACCGCAAATGCGGATTGAACCATTTCATGAATACTACAAGGACTGGAGCAGCAGGCATTTCCGAATTTTAAGCGTCTAGACCAATCAGAACACTAGATTTTGACTTTTTGACTGACCGACTTTGCGTATGTCAGCTGCTCATTGACTTGACTAAGCTCGTCGGCTAGCGCTGCATGCATGATCACTGATAGATACTGGACTATTATAAGGTGTCGCTGCATGATAAAAAATAACTGGACTATTGGTCGAATATTTAAGACTTTAATTAAGTTTGCAATTTTTGCGTTAGTCGCGTGACTGGTTTTACGACCCCTAGATCCGCCCCTGTTATGGTTTACAGTTGCTGATCATGATTGTATTTATTGGTTGTTATTTATATGATCCAGTATCCTTATGATCCTGTATCCCTATCTACTTCTCTACTACACATTACACCCAGTACCACGAAAGTTGCCATTTTCAGGCCAGTGTGAACGCCTGAGCAGGCGTCTTGTTGCTTTTAAAACTGAGCAGGCTTTCAAACGACATTGCTCGCGAAATAGCTGTTATCTCACAAACAAGATTTGCCCCTTCTGTAATGTGTAGTGTCGCGCAAGTTAGACATTGCGCACATTGTGCAAATTAGTAAATTGACATTCAAGGTTAGCATGGGATTTTCCCAGACAAGAGATAAGTGTAAAATAATTATAATCTGGTTATATGTTGTGATGTGTTTTTACATGTAGTTTTACTTGGTTGTCATTTTATATAGGTAAATATATGCATGTAGTGTAGTTCCCAATATTATTGTTATGTAAAATACCCTAAATTCACGTGTGGGACATTATACTATATATATATATATATATATATATATATATATATATATATATATATATATATATATATATATAACCGAAATTGCAAATATATTAATATTAGTCTGAGTACGGCTTGAATAGCGAAAAGATCAAGATTGTTCATGTAAAACGTAAGGTGCACTGCAAACATGTATTGCCGTCTACGGTTGTAATAGTGACAGCCAACACACAAGTGAAATCCGTTTCTTCAATTTTCCAAAGGGCAAATCGGTAGATCAGCAATATAGTAGAAAAGCGTGGATTGAATTCTGTAAGCGGAAAGCATTTAAACCATCGTCGTGCACCAGAATATATGGTCACTTCATTTTGCCGACGACGCGTATGAACAAGGACAGTCGCCAAAGTTTTTAAAACGAATACAGTACAATGAAACGTTTAGAATACAATTGAAAAGGGAAGCGTTGCCAAGTAATAACTTTATTAGTCGGTGGGGCCACCTGTGGTGCCCAGCGACTCTAGGTTTGCCCTGTGGTACGCCACAAAATGACAAATTACGTCATTTTAATTACGTAATTCTTACGAAATCAAAATCAAAATGGCGACCATGGAATAGCGTGCAAAAGTTCGCTATCGACTATTTGGTCCAGTCGTGTCTTTTCGTTTGGGATTTTTGAAATAAATATATTAAGAATTCACTAAAAGTTATCACGACGTTTTCACTGTTATGTTATCGAGGAGGAAAGTAGATAATTTGTACATAATTTTATATATTTGAGTATCGCGCGGCGGAGACATCGGGCGCGCAAATTTTGATGCTTTCTATATATTTACTATTGAATTATCGAAATCTCTAGAGCGCAATTTCCAAACTTTCCAGTCAGTAAAAATATTTTGGTCTTTTGGATCTACATAAATTAAACTTAAAGTCAGACATCGGCATGGTTCTTTTGAGTCTACATCCTATTCCTATTAAATAGCATTGAAGGATTAAGGTTCATTGGGACAAAATGTATTACCAAAAGCTGAAAAGGAGGAACTCAATTTCCTGATATCGTGTGGAAGTAACATAGAATCTTTCTTGGCCCAATTATAACATATATTATTATTATTCCATGCAGATCGCCGCCTTTATACTGCACAGTGCGCACTGGTATATAGATTAGTAGATATGTCTAAAGCGTTATTGTTATACATAATACAGTCGCTTGGTAATCTCCTCTCACGAGGCATTATTGTATTAAACAGACGTTATAATGTGTTTAGTTTCGAAGGGAAGAATATTATTGCCTTCCAGCCTTCGACGCACCAGTTAGTAACATAACACCAGCCGATCTGTGTAATGACAACAGGATAAATGCTTATAATTTTAACACATACGATAGATACTGTATACTATATGACTATTAAAACAACATTAGTGCTACATGGTTGTACTTGTTTTAACTATTAGCGCTAACTGCCAAGCAAACAGCAAACTTCAAGATTCAATGTTTTCGGAAAAACAAACACGCTGTTCTTAAGTGGTATCACTTGTGCTTAAAATTGCATATTTCCATCGCCCCAGCGACTTTACGCTCCGTGGAGCGTCTTGTTTACAGTAAATACTATTAGCTTCAATTGCGGTATACTATTTCTACAATGGATTGACATAAAAAGACACAAAACAGCGCACGCATTATACGCGTGCACCTAATATACAATATTTAACGGCATGGTCTATTTTCAATATCCCGTTGAAAATAAGTGAAAGAAATCCATTAAATAAATGATTATAAGTAAACCACAAACCAAAGATCCAAGATGCATGTAGAGGCCCTATATTTATACCTATCCCAAAATTAAAATATTGCTTGTTTTTCTCCTACTTCTGGTTCTTATGGGTATGATAACATTTCCCCTACTTGGTTCTCGTGAATATTTTCCATTACAATGACTCAAAAGCATTAATTTTTTGAGAAAATCTCGATATACGCTATACAAAAATATATTGTTGTTTTGATTCTACCATGCCATTTACGTCATACGGGTCATGTTACACAAAAGATAATTTTTCGGTAATACGATATATAAAATATGGCGGACGATATATAAATTAAGAGTGAAATAACATGCATATAACTCCTGAACAAAAATATTTGACACGGTATTAATATCATATTCATAATTAGATGAAGCAACACTTTTAATATAGACAATAGAAAATTTGTTGCCATTGTCCTTTAAAAGATCTCAAACTATCCAATATTTCAGAAATAATTAGTTTCAATTGGAACGAAAGTAATCATAATTTCCTATTGTAATAATAATTTTTACATTGATATCGAAGGAACTAGATTCTGTTCCGAAATACCACATACTCGAACCGATCTGAGTAGTGACTGCGTAGCTCAGTTGGTAGAGCATTGGGCTAGTATTCCAAAAGGTCGTAGGTTCGATTCCCACCGTGGCCAGGCATATTTTTCAAGCGTGCCGGGGTGGATATACACTCAGAGTAACATCACAAGCATCATATACGGCCTATTGGAAGATCCCTCATTTTGGTTTCTCTCTGTATATAGTTAGTTTTACATTGTGAAATAGTTCCGTATTGAAATAAAGTTGTAATAATAATAATAATAATGTACTCAGCATACCTTGTTGTCAAAGGAACCGATCACGATGTCCTCGGAGTGGGGGACAAATGCTAGGGCAGTAATGGAATGCGGGTAAACGTTGTCATGTGACCAAATTTGACTCGACAAAGGCGGCACGGTTTTCGACACATACCAAAGTTTCACACACCCACTGGCAGACCCCGATACAAAAAAGTGAATGACACCAGCTGGGTCGCTTTTAACTTGAGAAACGGCTTCGGAATGAGCTTGATATTTATACTTATATTGTTTAACATGTAAATTAAACAATACTAATTCTCCGTTTTCACAACCAAGCAATACATAGTCTACACCATGAGTAGTAATGCAAGTCACTTTAACAGCTGGTTGATCCAATAGTAACTCGGCATCTTTATTATTAAAATTTCTTAATTCTACTCTGTTTGCCATGTCAACAAATACAAAACGGGCCTGATCACTTAGTATGCAAACCAAACGTATACCGACTCCGGCTTCGGTCTTTCCGGGCGTCTGAACTACCTCAAAACTATCCAAGTTCATCAGCGATAATGTTCCTGAACTGCTTCCAGTCAGAGCTAATTTCCCATTTAATGTGATGTCAATTGCGGTAACCATCGAGTCGTCAGAATGATCTGAAAGTGGCAAAATATTCGCAGTTATTTGAAGTATTCGAGCATAGAACTCTCTGTGGGACCAATAAGGGAGTACAAGTCGAGGTACAAGTAATACAGGGTGTCAAAAATAATGAAATAGCTATGTTCCAGATTTTTACACAGCTAATTATTAGTGGATATCGAAAATTTAATCTATATTGGTATAGTAGGGCCGATTTTATGTCTGTTTTAAAATAAAGTCACCCAATGGACCATTGAAATCATGCATTAGTACACGAGTACGAGCACGACACGGGAATCACCATTTACGCGCCAGCTAGCTGCACGTCATATTTTGCAGTGGTGTAGAACTGAAATTATAACGGGGGAGGGGCTCTTAAAGGGGGCGGGGTGACAAGACGTTAGGGTGATAAGGAGTAGAGGGTGCAACCACTAGATCAGTGGATGTAACATGGAATGTTGATTCTAGTAATTCTTCAATAAATGTTTTTTGAAGATAGCTATTTCATGTTGGAGCCACATACATGACCTAATGGTATAATCGTAATCAAGAACAGATTGCTAACATCATTACCGCATCATTTCAACCCTACAGTTGCAAAGAACTTTCCAGGTAAAGTTATGAATATGCAATCTGCAAAATTTTTGACAAGGGTGGCTCAGCCACCCTAAGCTTCTAAGAAGGTGGGGGTGGGGAGCTGAGCCTTCCTCTTCTACACCACTGATATTTTGCTGTCGCCATTGCATGTTTTATGGAAATGAGGACAGCAAAATACGATGTGACTGGAGCGCAAATAGGGAGTTTAAGCATGTAGGACGGCAACACCGCGACGACGACGGCAACCAATACAATGAGTCAATGAAAATAAATAAATAATTAAAGTCCTGGGGGAGTTTCAGACGTAGTCGTCGCTCTGTTTGCAACAGCAAATCACAGATTTTCACGTCTTTTATACAACGCCTGCATTTCAAGCCGTAACAAGTGAAACTTAAAATACGGTTCAGTAGAACTCTTCCCAAACATAAAGCCAATGTTTTCAACTTCTTATACTGTATTAAATTCATACGAATTATAATATGCGACAAGTTTTCTTTACTATAATTTATTTGAAGGAATTTGTTTTGGCCGTCGTCGTCGTGTTGCCGTCATACATGCTTAAGCTCCCTAATGACAAACAGGGACGTAGCGACCAGGGGATGCCACCAACCAGCACAAGCGGAAAAAATCAGGTGAACTCACAAAAGGTTAAGAAGAAAAAGCAGGTAAACCTGAGATCAACATATATCAATCGAATTGTTACGTACTGGTGCTTGCGTGTATTGTTTGGTAGATAACAGTAAAAAAACGCGCAAAGACTTTTATAGTCGGTTACTCGGTTTATGAGAAAAATTATGTTGCAATCAGCTAGTAATTTTTTTTTTAATAGCCATAATAATTTATTTATAAAATAATCCTACTACATTAATAACTAATTACTAGTATATATAAGGAAGTGAGTCTAAATTGTTGTAGTATGTTATAGTATATGTTATAGTAAGAATTTATGGTAAAAGTCTAAGCCTAAATTTTGGCACGAGAATTGTCTACTTCGAAGTCCGTTTCTTGAACGTTCGTAGTTATCCTCCTGGGTGCTCTAGTCCCTCTGAGACAAAGTAGAGCTGACCGCAAGATGGCAAAGGAGACCTTGGCTCGTATCCAGGACATGGTCGTAGAGTAGTCTTCGCCTTTCTTCGCTGCTGTGAGCTCGGCCAATCTGCTATGATACCTCTTGCACTCTTCACTCATGCCTCCAGTCGTTGTAAATACTAGTGGTGTAAACGTTCCGTGTTCTATCTCCATCACTCTTTGGGCATACATCCTCTTCTTCTCGTTTTCATGTTGCCTGTATATCTGTTGAGGGCTCAGGTCTTTGTAGGATTCCGCGTTGGGGTGAGAAACCCTAACGTCAAAGAACGCGGACCTTTGTTTCTCCCAAAACCCTCGAGCGTGGATAGCTAGGCGAGCGTCGGATGCTGTATTTGCTCCTCTTGGTAAAACCTCGCCAGTTAACTCTTGAAGAACGGGTTCAACCTCAACATCATTACAGACGATGTTAAGCATATCAGCCTCAAGATCTCGCAGCTTGTTGTGGCGCTGTATGATGAACCCACCTCGCTTGCAGATCATTGCGTGATCAATATTGAAAGTATCGCCACACACGCATACTGATGGCTTATCAGCAATTTTCCGCTCATATCTCAGCTTTACTGCGTCTCGAAACTCACCCTTGTTCAGATTGTAGTCCATTTCCTTAATGGGGATAACTGTTAGCCAGTTGGATGCACCTTTTTCAGTTGCTAGTCAGGGGCACCCATCTCTTCTGCTTGCCAATAAAAGTTGAAGTCTTCCCTACCTAGAATCCTAACTCCAGTAAAAAATGCCTATGGTTATTTTAAAGCACATTTGAACTTGAATTTGCGCTCAAAGCAACACTCATGACCGACTTCTACAAAAACGAAGACATGATGCTATTTTGCTGTTGAGTATTTGCGTGTACAATACTATATTTTACATAAATATTTTTTCGATCTAAAAACATTAGGCGACTTAAAAATGCATTTTTGTGATTGTAACTTTTCTTCAAACCTTGTCCTAAAATACGTGAAATAGCGTTCTAATGAATCTAGAAATTCAAAATTTTCCTCGCGCCTATGGGGCTCGCATTCGAAATTCATAAAAATTTTGCCTCCCCCCCCCCCCTCCGAAAGTTTAGACCACTGCAAAAGTTCTGAAAAACTGAACGTTTATTTAAACTCTTGGAATGCTATCCCCGTCTTACCGTCTGTGCGCTTTAAATAGTTAGCTTTTCTAACCAAACATAAATACTACAAAAGTCGGTCGAAGAACATAGGACACCCCCCCAAATTTTTTTCGAATGTGCGCCCCTGTTGCTAGTTCCATAGCACGCCGTGTTTTCGGGGGTAGAGAGTTCTTAATACCATCTCGTTTAGCCTGAAGTACCTCGTTCTTTTCATTTCGCGCATTCTGCTGCAGTGTGTGAATAACAGAGTCATCTGGAATTTCGTAGGCTTGTGCGATAATTTTCTCTACCAGTGGCGCTGTGGTCTTTATCGACGTTTGGTACTGCAGTGCTGCATCTTGTCTAGGATTTATAAGGCCAATACCGCCCATTCGTACTGGGAGTGTCAGGAGATCCCTTTCACTCTTTGTACAGTGATGATCCGTAATTGATGGTATCAGGACATCAGCAATAGCACGCTCCAAGGGCTTCAGCAAATCTTCTATATCTGGAAGTGTTCTAAGAAAATACGTCCATCGATGGCGGAGGCCAAAGGTGAAGGCGGCATAGCAGGCTTGTGGGTGTGACGCTGCGAATTCAGCTAGCTTGACGATTTGGCTAACCCAGTCCTCTACCTTGCCGTTGACGTATTCTTCCAGGAAAGCTATAGAACCCAAGGCTGCGCCCAAATGCTTTTGCCCCTGCGCAGAGATATTGATCGCTGTCCCATCAAAAATAGCATGAGCACTTTCTTCTTTTCCAGGCTTTATGATCAGCCAGCATTTCTTAGCATTTGGAAAGTATCCTAAATTAGGGCCAGCTTCATTCAGGTGTTCCCACCATCGCTTGATATCTTCCAGAAATCCCGCGCCACTCGCGTCGTCAGCAAACCAACATTGCTTAGCATTGCTTGACACATTCAATCCGGTGATCAGGCGTTGAAGACTGATGGCATACATCCCCATGGCCAGAGGATCCCCTTGTGTGGTACCCTCGGTGGACTTGAGCTCTCCTCCACCAGATATAAATAGTCTAGCTGGTTCGCGATAGGTGTTAATTGGGTAGGTTGACATAGATGGACACAGAACTGTTATGTTGTGGAGTGCAGCGGCTCGATTGAGTGCGTTGAATGCGTTTGAGGCATCAATCAGAAGTACGGCATCTGTCTCGTCTGCTTCAAATATGGAGTGCATCGCATGAACAGCTGCCTCACTTCCGCTCTTAAGACCTGCGCACACCTGTAGCGAGCCACTGGCATCAATCACGTCGGGATTAATCACTTTCGTAACACATTTCCCGACAATCCTCCTGATAACTTCCCCGACGCCAATTGGACGAACCGCACCCTCACCTTTGTCAAGAGGTATAAGCTTGTTGGCTAATATAGGCTCGATAGTTCTCGGGCCAATGTATTCCGTAATAATAATAATAATAATAATAATAATAATAATAATAATAATAATAATAATAATGGGAACTTTATTACTTTCAATAATATATATATATATACACACTACAATGATAAGAGTAGTGCAGTGCTCGTGGGCAGACGTGTATTTTGTGCTCCGCTAAAATTTTATATATTAAGATATATAAATTCACTACTTATTCACATCATACAACTACCTAATATTATTTTTATGGCAACTGCTAAGCTTCGGAAAGAGAACCAGGCACTAAGAAGCGAGATCACGGCACTAGAAGAAAGGCTGGATAAAATTACAAACGAAGTGTCAAAGAAAAAAGACAGCATGGCCGATTCTCTTACCGGACAAGAAGTCAACCATGCAACTAATCGGTCTGAGGCAGCCGATAAAACTAAGTCTATCGAATTCATAAGCGCACAATACGATGATATTATTGTGTTTAAAAACAACGTGATTCAAGATCTCAAAGATATGAAAAAGCAAGTTAGCATGATATCTAAAAAATGCGAAGCTATTATGACCTCCGTTGAACAAATGGAGGACTATAGCTATCAATATAATCTGAAAATCGTCGGCATGCCACAGCAATGTGAGAATGAATCAGCCAAAAACACAACGAAATTGTGTTTGAATTTGTTCGCCGCGATCGGAGCTGAAGTTACAGAACAGAACATAGACATTTCACATCGAGTCCTTGCGAGAAGGCAATCAAATCGGCCGAGTGCAATAATCTGTAAATTCGTCCGTCGCTTGGCTAAGGAAAGGGTTCTTGCTCTCAGAAAGGAAACTAGCAACGTTCAACCACAACAACTTGGTTTCTCCTCAGAAGTGCAACTTAATTATCTTAGTATCTATGAACATCTACCCCCACGTCTACAGGAACTCTTGTTTGAGGCGAACAAATACAAACGTGAAAATAACTTCAAGTTTTGCTGGGTTAGAAATAAAACCATTTGTTTGCGCAAATCCGAGGGTGATGTTGTTATCAAGCTAACAAAACGAGAGGATCTTGCTCAATTGTTATCTCAAGAACAAAGTTTATAACTATCTTCTTTTTGAAGATAAGTATAATTATATTTAATAATGGCTGTTAATAATTCTTTGTTTGAAAGTGAGTCACCTCTGCCATTTAATCACCTGGATGATACCGCCTTTAATGCAGTATTGTATGAGTTTGAACATGGTCCATTAAATTTTGACTTAGATCGTTTAGAATCTTTAATATTCAATCCAATTGAATATCTGCCTTCTACTTTAGAGAACTCATTTATAACTAATCTTGACCCAGATTTAAACTTTAACGAACTAATGCCATCTAATAGTAGGTACATGATTGAAAGTGAAGTTAATGAACTTGTAACGGATAAACCATGTAATTCGGTAATTTTGATAGGTTTAGAGTTTTAACCACAAATTTGCTCGACTCATTTTCTGTAATTGGAGTATCTGAAACCTGGCTAAACGATGATACTTTTAATATGGTAAATCTGCCTGGTTATAACTTCATTAGTAATCATCGCCGAGGTAAAACAGGCGGTGGTGTAGGTCTTTATCTAGGTGATTATTTTCAGTACAAATTAATTCAAGACTGTAATATTTCTAATCCTGAAGTAATTGAGTCTCTGTTTGTTGAAATTTCAAACCCTCTTGGGAAAAACATTATTGTAGGAACTGTTTACCGCCCACCCAACCAAAACCTTGTCTCATTTATCGAAGACTTTAATAAAATCCTTTCTATTATTTCCAAAGACAACAAACAATGCTACATAATGGGAGATTTTAATTTGGACTTACTTCATTGTGATCATCATGCGTATACACAAGAATTTATAGACTCATTATTTTCACATATGTTTATTCCTCTTATTAATAAGCCAACGCGGCTAACTTCTCATTCAGCAACACTAATTGATAACATATTTACGAATTGTTTTACACAAAATATTGTAAATGGAATTATTCTGAACGACTTGTCGGACCACCTACCTGTGTTTGCATTATCTAGTACTAAATTTGAGAAACCAAATAATGAAACCACATATTATACTCGGGATTACAATGATTTAAATATTATCAAGTTTCAAACTAAATTATCACAGGTCGAATGGACTCGAGTCTTGATAGGGCAGGATCCAAATAGACTTTACGATGTTTTTGCCGAAGAATATTATAGGCATTTTGAGGATTGTTTTCCCTTAAAAATATCTAAGTTGAATTCTTGTAGGAAATCAAAATCACCATGGATTACTAAAGGTTTGCTGACTTCCGTTAAAAAAAAGAATAAATTATACAAAAAATATCTCGCAAACCCTACCCCTGTACGTGACTCTCAATATAAGAGATACAAAAATAAATTGAATCACCTAATTAGAATATCAAAGAAAACTTACTATGATAAAAAATTTGAATTAGCTAAAAGTGATTTGAAAACAACATGGAAATTAATAAATGAAGTCACTAACCTAAAACGTAAAAAGCCCTCACTACCGTCATCTTTTCGATCAAATAACATGACTATCAATGAACCCTCTAAAATTGCCAATGATTTTTGTAAATATTTTTCTGAAATTGGCCCATCCCTTGCGCGTAAGATTCCCCCAATAAATCGTTCATTTCATGAGTTTTTAGGCCCTACTATTAGTGAAACCATATTCCTTAAACCTACAACTGTTAATGAACTGAGAGAGATATGTATGTCGTTTAAAAATGGAAAAGCACCTGGCTACGACAACCTACCTATACATATCATAAAAAAATCGTTTGAATTAATATCTGAACCATTAATACTGGTAATTAATTCTTCACTTGAGGCACGGTTATTCCCAGATAAGCTAAAAATAGCTAAAATAATTCCTATTTATAAAGCTGGTGAGGTAGATACATTCACAAAT
>CACRXK020001602.1:0-17900 GCA_902702795.2 Paramuricea clavata
GTAACATGAAACCTGTTTATAATTAGTAAGCACTAGAAATATTTGTCTCGCTTTGTGAAAAACATCACGTATTTTTATTATTGCAAAGCTTTCGACCCGTAAACCCGAATCTTCATTTAACATATTATTACCACTGCTGAAGATCTGGGCTTACGCCCGGATCGAAAGCTTTGCAATAATAAGTATACATACGTGGTGTTCATTTAAACAAACCAAAGCATGAAAGCAAATTTTTTCCAGTTAAATGAATGACGTCATTGACTAAGGTGAAATTTTTGTTCTTCATGTTTAGCCCATATCTTATGTTTTATCTTTGTCAGATTTTGAAAACATAGTGTTGCCTTAGCTTAGATTTTCAATCGCTGAAAGTGCGCATTCGAGTGATTATTAGTTACCTAGCTTTTAATTCTTATTCAATGATCACGCATGCGATCCGTCGTCAATCATGATGATTATTTCGAACATATTATATAGGTATTTGTAGGTTCTTTCCTCCTGTGTGTCATTCATAGCTTATTTATTTTCTTTTGAGCAAGTATATTGGGCTTTAGGGTGAGTCTTGCGCAGTCGCAGCGCAATTGCCAGCAAGGTTACATACTGTATCGTGTCTCGGTATCTGTATGCTTAACAAATTCATTTACCTCATTAGGGTTCAAAGAAACTTACCGCCTAGATTTCAAACAGTGTTTAAAATTCAAAAGAAACTTACCGCCTTTGTTTGGGTTTTTCAAACTTCGTTGATTAGTGATTCTGGGCATCTCTCACTGTCTCACTGATGATCTGATCTGTTCGACTCGGTTTGCAAAGACGTATGGGAGCGAGTATTAACCAATCACAAACCTGATCATCGAAGGAGCTGCCTGGGTAACCTGGCGGTTTGAGGCAGGCGAGGCGAGGGAAAAGCGAAAATGACTCTGACCATGATTAATCACCCGTTTAATATGATCTGTATTGATATTACGTAATTAATTAATGTGTCCGAACTTCCATAATTACCATATTTAGTAATAGTATAATAATTCTGACCAAGCATGGTTGAACATTGTTTGTGTAAATATGTGTATCGTATTGTAATCAGCTTAAAATCTTTTGTCTTGTAAACCACCACGACAAAGTTTTATTACGTAGGTATTCATGGCGACAACCATGAACCCAAAACATATCTATACCTAAACAATATTACAGAAATAAAAATATCACAGCACATGTGCAAGTATCAAAGTAACACAGTGCAAATCTGTCTTTGCAAAAAGTGCAAAAAAGTTCGAAAAGTTCACTGTGTGACAAATCTGCTTGCGCTAAACTATCGCGGGATCGCATTTCAAGATTTACTGTGTGTCAAACTGTTTGCGCTAGACTGTTGCGGGATCGCATTTCAAAACAAAAGCAAACTACTCTATGTTGCAAAAGAATGTCGCAAACATCGTAACAAAAAAGATTAAAAGAAGAGCAAGCATCAATGGGTTCTTCCCAAAATATTTTCAAGCTATCAAAGACACGAAAGACCACCCGAGCATTAGATTTCCAAATTCCAAATCTATGAACTTTTCAACCTTATTATTAAAACTGCTTTGGAAAACGCAAACCCTTCCTTCCCAACTGACAAAGTGAACTGTCATGTAACACTCAAGCAGTTTTACTAATCAACAATAACTGAAAAGATTGTTAGATCGTATTCATAGCCCACAAACTCGGAAAGTTTCCAAATACGCAACGTTTCCAAACTTGTAAATTTCCAAATTTAGATGGAAGAAAAGTTTAGTATAATAGCGCGCAAAATATGCTAAACTTTGGAAAGTTGTCAAACTTTATATTTAGCTTATTTAGCTTTATTTTTCATAAACCTCTTAGGATTAGACTCGCACAGATTTAATATTTACGCCGGAAATATTATTAAATTAACTATAAATTTTACCTATCTTCAATGCTGCCGGTAGTTTAAATGGTTAATTTATCCGAATAGTCGAATCGAGAAATTGTAGTGAATTTGGAATCTTTTCTCTAGTGTGAGCGAAGTCTTATTCTCCCTAGTGGCACAAAAAGCTCATCTCTATCAGTCTATATAATGTTTCTACTGAACGAACCTTAAATAAAAACAAACTGTATCGATACAGGACGGGTTTATTTGTTCTACATTGGCCTGCCAGAGGTCGAAAAATGTCCATTCAGAATAATGTGTAAACATCAACATTTTGTTGACATCTCAGTGATCTCACTCAATTGAATATTAGTTGAAGGGTATTGTAAATAGAAATTATCGAGTGGAAATGTATATACATTTATTAGCCCTAACCAGGAACAGAAGCAAAAAATGGAACTTTTGGTCCCTGGGAGGAATCGAACCTGCGGCACTGTGATTCTAAGCAACTGAGCTACAGAGGCCAGTTGTCGAGCTCTTGTGTGTAAATATCAAGATTTTGTTGGCATCTCACTCGATTGAACTTGTTGTTAGAGCTCGACAACTGTGTTTAGAACGCTGCACCGAAATCACAGTGCCGCAGGTTCGATTCCTGTCAGGGACCTAAAGTTGCATTTTTCCCTTCTCTTCCTGAGTAGGTCTAATAATGTATATAAATTTCCATCATTGATAATTTCCACCCTTCAACTAACATTCAGTGTAATGTTACGAAGGTCTTCGCTCGAAACGTCGAAATTCTCTTTATATTTTTCAGGTAGTCCATCCATACCAACGAAGCGTGTTAATATTTCGTATTAATCAATTGTTACTACAGATGAAAACATCAAACTAAAGTCACCTCATTTAGACTGGATACACGGTTCGTACAAGTCAGAAAAAGAAAATTCAAGGATTTTCAAGACCACGCGGTTTTAGGAAATTCAAAGACTAAAGAGCTGAAAACTGGTCGTCAGAAATGCAGTAAGTGAAAGGTCACTTTAAATGGTTCAAATTGCAATTTTAATTAATTTCAAACAGCTTTGTAAGACATCAGGAAAGTAAATCCAACAAAATGTCCTGTTTTTAATGTCAAACCATTTCAAAAAATATCCACCCACATGTAAGAACCTAGATTTTCCAAGTTAGCCTAAACAGGTTCTTGTGTAAATTGTGCTTACCAGGAAATTAGATTAAACAGGTTCTTATTTTCTTAAGAAAAAAGCGGCTCATTTTAGGAAGGTATGGTATATGATTTATATAAATTATGCATGCCAAGTGATCTAAAATATTACAGTGTATGCATGACTATACCAACTCTATAAGTATATGATTGTAACTTATGACTTAATTTTGACTTTATTTGATAATATAAGAATCTGTTTTGAAATACTAGCCTGAATTTCAAAACAGAAAATATTTTCAGAAAATATTTTAGCCTAACAGGTTCTTAAATTCTAGGTTCTTTTTTTGCGGGGTTTTACTGTATTTCTTGAGCATCAAATTTCAGTAAAGTCAATGGCAAGTTGGAATTTGAAAATTTCAAAGCGCTTTTACAGTAATAACAGTCCGAGTAGCATTGTTCCGTTTGTAGTTTGGGAAATTTCAGAAATCAAAAGATCTCTCTATTTCGTTACAATTCCACATCTCAGTATTAAATAAATCCTTCAGGGTAGACATCGGCAGGTAAATAACAGCAACATCGGTCGGTTTAGGGATATATTTTCTTGTAATGTTTACGACGATGTCGATAATATCAACAACAAAATTATCGATATGGATATCGATGCATCACTATTTTGCAGACCGGCGATCTTCTTTAATTTGTAACGTGCAGAGTACAGTATTAAATGGCCGTATATATACATGAAGACCATACATGTCAAATGCTATGTCATATTATTTAAATTAAATGGGTAACTATACTTCGCAGTTCCTTAGCTCTGAAAGCATATTATGCCGATTATAAAAATTTGACTATCTTACTAGTGGATAGCACTATAATTCAGCTTTCGTACCCTAATAATAATAATTAATTTAGCTGTCTATAAGATTATATTAAACGTCCGAATATTTGACTGCTATATGGGGCGTGAAGTTGAACTGTTTCATCCACACTTGCATGGTTATTTATAAACCGACTGTCGATATCAACTACCCTTAAATCCTTAATGTTCTCTACGGGCATTTGGGAAAGCCTCAGAAAAAAAAACACGCATTCCCAAAGGAAAAAGGTAAATATGCGGAAACATTTTGCTTGGAACCCGGCACGACTTTTTCTCGGGACCCACGACTTTTTTCTCGGGAACCAATCCTTTTTACCCACGACAATTTACCCACGACCCAGGACATTTTACCCACGCCTTTTTACCCACGACATTCTACCCACGACCCACCACTGTTAGCTAGTCCCGTTCAGACCCAAATATTCACAGCATTACGAGTCCTGTTAGCCTTCTCCGCAGGCAACTCTTTGGCAAAAATTGGCAAAATATTTAGATTTTTTTAATATTCAGATTTTTGCCAAAGAGTTGCCTGCGGAGGAGACTAGAGTCCTGTATATGTTTAGTATTGCTAGTCTAATTATACTGTCCCTGATGCAGAACTCCAGACTGGAATCTTTGTAGTGTGTGGAGAAGATCTTCTCCGCGCCATTTCTTGTGAGATCAACCGCATCCGCGCAAGGACTAACTGTGTGCCAACCGCGGTTCTGTTTTTTTTCCGTAATCCGCTCAAGATCTATCAACGCTTAGTATACGAAACCAAGGATTGATAGCTGTTTTCCCGTAACCAGTTGAGGAAATTGCAGCATCGTATCGGAAAGAGACATTCCTACTGTGACCAGTAGTGAACATTTAGTAGTTACAATTTAGGCAGATAATTAATATTGTTATTTTCCTACATTTTAATTAATTAATTAAATCGTTTTATCTTCTTGATTTCTGTGCAATTTCAGGAAATTGAGTCATTGAATAAGCTGGAGTAACCAGCAGCATGAATCTGGCAATAGCGCTCATCCGCGCAAACATTCATCTTCTTTAATATATATACGCGACCAAAAATATCGTCGTTTTTTTTTCTTCTCAGCCACATTTGCAATAATTCCAGTCTGGCCTCAGGTGACGCAATATTTCGGCCAGTTATGAGAAATGCGCAAGCCCTAAGTCACCTACCTAGTTTGAAAGAAAATATATTTTCCTATCAACTACTACATTATCTGATTATCATATGATCAAACGTCATGACATCAATTTTCTGTAATCATATATATACATGTATGCAATCTCGAACCCGTCTATCAAATCGAATGATACTAGACACGTCCCCTTGTTCTGATTGAAAAGATTGAAATTACGACACACTCAGTATATCCATGTCTATTTGACTAAATCTTTTACTGAACTAATATAAAATCTTTGTAATTTTATAGATAAGATTTTTGCCCTAAATACCTGACATTCATAAAAAATATGTTGCCCAATGTAATATGAAACCTGTTTATAATTAGTAAGCACTTGAAATATTTGCCTCGCTTTGTGAAAAACATCACGTATTTTTATTTAATATTGCAAAGCTTTCGATCCGTAAACCCGAATCTTCATATTTAGCATATTATTAGCACTGATGAAGATCTGGGCTTACACCCGGATCGAAAGCTTTGCAATAATAAGTATACATACGTGGTGTTCATCTAAATTAAACAAACCAAAGCATGAAAGCAAATTGTCTGCAGTTAAATAAAGACGTCATTGATCAAGGTGAAATTTTTGTTCTTCACGTTTAGCCCATATCTTATTTTTTATCTTTGTCAGATTGTGAAAACACCGTGTTTCTTTAGCTTAGATTTTCAATCGCTGAAAGTGCGCATGCGAGTGATTATTAGTTATACCTAGCTTTTAATTCTGATTCAATGATCATGCATGCGATCCATCAATCATGATAATTATTTCGAACATATTATATAGGTATTTGTAGGTTCTTTCCTCCTGTGTGTCATTCATAGCTTATTTGTTTTCTTTTGTATGAGTATATTGGGCTTTAGGGTGAATCTTGCGCAGTCGCAGCGCACTTGCCAGCGCAAGGTTACATACTGTATCGTGTCTCGGTATCTGTATGCTTAACAAATTCATTTACCTCACTAGGGTTCAAAAGAAACTTACCGCCTAGCTTTCAAACAGTGTTTTTAAAACATTCGGAAGAAACCTACCGCCTTTGTTTGAGTTTTTCAAACTTCGCCAGAAGAGGTTCGACTTTGATTAGTGATTCTCGGCATTTCTCGCTGTCTCACTGATCTGTTCGACTCGGTTTGCAAAGACGTATGGGAGCGAGTATTAAACAATCACAAACCTGATCATCGAAGGAGCTGCCTGGGTAGCCTGGCGGTTTGAGGCAGGCGAGGCGCGGGAAAGGCGAAAATGACTCTGACCATGTTTAATTAATCGCCCGTTTAATATGATCTGTATTGATATTACGTAATTAATTAATGTATCCGAACTTCCATAATTACCATATGTAGTAATAGTATCATAATTCTGACCAATCATGGTTTAACATTGTTTGTGTACATATGTGTATCGTATTGTAATCAGCTTAAAATCTTTTGTCTTGTAAACGAACCGCGACAAAGTTTTATTACGTAGGTATTCATGGCGACAACCATATGAACCCAAAACATATTATACTTAAAGAATATTACAGAAATAAAAATATCACAGTACATGTGCAAATATCAAAGTATGAGAGTGCAAATCTGTCGTTGCAAAAAGTGCAAAAAAGTTCAAAAAGGTCACTGTGTGACAAACCTGCTTGCGCTAAACTATCGCAGGATAGCATTTCAAGGTTTACTGTGTGTCAAACTGTTTGCGCTAGACTATTGCGGGATCGCATTTCAAAACAAAAGCAAACTACTCTATAGTGCAAAAGAATGTCGCAAACATTGTAACAAAAAAGATTAAAAGAAGGCCAAGCACCAATTATGATTTCTTCCGAAAATTTTTCAAGCTATTAAAGACACGAAAGACGTACTACCCGAGCATTAGATTTCCTAATTCCAAATCTATGAACTTTTCAACCTCATTAAAATTGGTTTGGAAAACGCAAACACTTCCTTCCCAAGACAAAGTGAACTGTCATGTAACAGTCAAGCAGTTTTACTAATCAACAATAACTGAAAAGATTGTTAGCCCACCATCTTATTCATAGCCCACAAACTCGGAAAGTTTCCAAATACCCCGACGTTTAAACTTGTAACTTTTCCAAACTTAAGATACAATGTTTAGTTTCATATGCCAAAAGCTTTCCAGAAGCCCATCCCAGCTAGCACAATTACGTTGTGCCAACGTTGTACGAACGTTCGCCGAACGTGGAGATAACGTTGGTATTATAAGTTGTAGTAACGTTATTTTGTGAACTCGCAGGAACGTGGTGACAACGTCAGGATTAACGTTAGAACACGACGTTGGTTCAACGTTCTTACAACGTTTGATTAACGTTAGAAGACGACGTTGGTTCAACGTTCTCACAACGTTTGATTAACGTCCAGAAAACGTTGAAAGTTAACGTTGTAGTAACGTTATTTTGTGAACTCGCAGGAACGTTGTGACAACGTTAGGATCAACGTTAGAACAATTGACTAAAGTCTTTGATTTAATCATTTTATTTAAGGAAAGAGCTTCATTTACAAATAATATAGGCTAAAATTACTGATCCAATTTATAGTTTGGATGAATATTGACAATAATATTTAATTCAGTATACGAACAAGCGTTCGTTGGTAGGGATGTAACCACCTGAACAATCTTGTGCGACAGAACTTTTTCTAGGCCGCATTTTATTACCGTAATAAACGTACGTAATACTGACTTACTGTGCTTGAATAACAGTCTGTAGTTTAAATTACAGAATTACCTGAACAATTATAAGGAAAATTTCGAAACGTCACAATTCTTCTAGTTCTCGTTATATGTAGTTTCAGGTAGTTGCATCCCCACCTACACTGGCACAGGCAGTTCAATATTTAATATATACAGTATACTAATTAGTCATTCTTGGATTTCATTGACAAATGAACGAGTACTCCTGAAATATATCTTCGATTCAACAGAGGCGCTGTAAAATGTAAATTAATATGGCGTCAAACAAACATGCAGACACATATCAAAATAAATATACTTTGTTCGCCTTTTTTCCGTACATGAGACTGATAGACACATGGAAGTTTCAAATGTTACAGATACAATATATATACTTACATCGAAAACAAAATATGGTCAGAATTACCATATTTGGCGAGTTGTTGATAAGCTGCCAAATACAAAGGCATACTGTCTGGCTTAAAATCAGTTGGATAAAACGTTTTCAGGACAAAATTTCCAGTAAGAACTAACCAAGGCGACGTTCCTCGCGATTTCTGCTGAATAGGCATAAGAAGTCATATGGCCTGATGCGGTTTTATACCTATAGTTTAACTGTCAGGTTCAATAATAGAAGACATATGTTTAATTTTTTTAGAACGTTGCGAAAATATCAAATCTTAACGTCAAGACGACGTTGTTTACGACGTTGTTTTGATGTCATATCCAAACGTTACACATTAACGTTGCTACAACGTTAAAATCTAACATTGCTATGAAGATATCGTATGACATCCTGGAACGTTGCGAAAATATCAAATCTTAACGTCAGGACGACGTTGTCTACGACGTTGTTTTGATGTCACGTCCAAACGTTACACATTAACGTTGCTACAACGTTGAAATCTAACATTGCTAAGAAGGTGTCGCATGACATCCTGGAACGTTAGATTTCAACGTTAAACCAACGTTTACACCACGTGCTCTTATTCCGGATAGAAAAGTAATGTTGTGTGAACGTCGTGTGAAAGTTAAGTTAGATCTAACTTTGCAACAACCTTTTACCAACGTTGTAATAACGTTATGTGCTAGCTGGGTTGTGCTTTTCCTCTCAAAAAAGTTTGTGTTTTTACTGATGGCCCCTCCAGGGCTCCGTACCAAACACAAGATTGCGTGGGAAAACTCTAAAGTAATACCACAAACAATTGCTATGGTCAAAGATTATGCCTAGAAGAGTGGCATATAAATATGAGTAATCATGCTTTAAATAGGCATGACGGTGCCGATTATTCGACCGACTTGGAAAATCACGAACTTGTGAGCTTTTCAAATACGTAGAATTGCACTCGTCAATCGAACTCGACGTGTAATTTTGATCATCTTTGAATTGAAAATCTCCCGTGCATGCCATTCTTGCCATTCGTGCATACCATACTCACATTTATCAGCAATTTTGGACATTTCTAGTCTAACCCATTATACATTGGATGAATGTAGGATATGGGGGAGGGAAGAGGGGCTATTGTTGTTATTGTAATGGGCTGTCAGTATCAAGTTCGCCAATATTTTTGACCAGGATTGTAGATTGTTCGTTATCAATGCTAGGTAATTATACAATTAATTGCCGCAGTTGAGGTAAACTGTGACGTATTCTTTGGAGATACATTCACCTTTCATGAATCTGCAATAAAGCAATTACAAAAAACGCTCAAAATCATCGAGCGTTGGTTGGTTCAGACCGCACAAGAGATTCCACAACCGGTCATTTACTTCTGTATTTTTAATTTATTTTACACAAAGCCTACTATTTACGACTACTTCCACTTTAAATTCTACAACTACAAACGACATATTATTTTGTTTTTATAGGGCAATACAGGTTCGCACCACCTTCATCGATAAATTCGATCTTGTATCCAATCAATGTATTCCTGAACATCCAAATATACGCCGTATTTATTTGGCAGTGCACAGCCCTCGCTACTGCCCCAAGATACTAATCCACCTAGAAACCACCTTTTATCCCCAGGGTCTTCGAAAATGTACCCTCCTCCGGAGTCTCCCTTACATACGTCCTTCCCTCCTGTTGCAGGTCCCGCACAAAACATATCATCGGTTACAGGAAATCCTTCATTAGCAAACACTTGATGACATGAGGCCGTATCAACCACAGGTAGACACACTTCCTGGAGAATATTTGGAAATAGCTTCGTACTAGATGTTCTTCCCCAACCTGCCACAATACCGCGCGCTCCTGGCTTGATTAAATCAGCACTGCTGTAAAATAAAAGTACAAAATCATTTTATTATATGGCTATGGCCTTAATTGTTTTGGTGAAATACGACAGGAGGAGGCTTGGCATAATTTTTCCAACTGCAACAAAACTGCAAGTTGTAATAGAATCACTCTTCAAAAACATTTTATAAAACATGTACAAAAAAGATCAGTAAAAAAAGAGCCATGTTTGGTGCATTATGACAACTTTTTAGTGGATTTAACCTAAAAGGATCCAAAAAACTGAATAAAGCCTTCGATAGAATAGTTCATAACATTCTTTTACTTAAGGTTACTCCATATGATGAAAACATTGATTTTGTCCTTTTTTCCATTTCCGCAAATATTTTTTAAAAATATTAAAATGCAACCGAGATATAACTGAAAATGTTATAGTCTAATTTTTTTGCCGGGAAAGTTTAATTGTGATTAACAGTTTGTGGATAAGTGTGACGATAGGCGGTATTCAAAATTGGGCGGCTTGTTTGTTTTAGATATAGCTATATCATTGTAATAACAGGATCGTCCACAATATAGTGAAATTTGATTTCTAAGTAAAACGCCGGTTTAAAAACTGTCAGTCTTCAGGCCAAACGTATACGCGTGAGCGTTATGCCTAGAAAAGAGACCTTACGATTTTAGGACGGCAACGCGACGGCCAAAACAAACTCCTTCAAATAAATGCTAAAATGGTAGTAAAGATAGTTCGAGGTATATTATCAATCGTATGAATTTAATACAGCTGACATGGGTTTTATGGTTGGGAAGAGTTCTGCTAAACCCAGTTTGAAGTTGCATTTGTTGCGGCTTGGAATGTAGCCGTTGTATCAAGACGTGAAAGACGTGGCGTTGTAAACAGAGCGAGGACAATGTCTAAACTTATATTCATATATTGTAATTACTCAATTCTTTTCAACGTTCCTGTATTGGTAGCCGTTGTCGTCGCGTTGCCGTCCTAAAATCGTAAACCGGTAAGGTCTCTTTTAAATGCAAAGGGCTGCGTAGCTTTTCTTTGTTTGCCTTTGCGTTTCGCCGGCATATTCAAAATTAATGCAAGTTTTGCTGAGTTTCGCTGGTGGCTTGAATGTCTGGTTTCTCGCAAGTGTTGCGATAAACTGCATGATAAAAACTACAGTATATATAACTATAAGTGCGCTGCTTATCACCTTATCATTGATGCCCAGCTCGGAAATGAAACCCAGCCAAAACACACTTTAAAAAGTCGAACCTGATTGGCTTACAGTTTGAAGTGATGACAGGGGACGGAGAAACATAACAGAGAACGGGATCACTTTTTGTTTTTTACAGAGAAGGAATTATCAGCCCGGTTGTCCTCACAAAAAGAGTTATGGAACGGGCACGTTTTATTCAATTGCTACCAAACTTTGCCACAATGTAGAACAACATCAGAGGAGCAAAATCGTGTTCGATTTTTTCTTTTAATGCTTTAGTTTTCAAATTATAGGCTTCTGTTCTATCGTTATTGCAAATTTTTGATGAGTCAACTTACAGTATCTGCTTTATATCTCGGTAAATATAATACCTGTCAAAAAACGCGAACACGGTTTTGTTCTTTGATCATTTAACATGGGAAATGTGATATTTCAGAAGCTTCTGAGTTTAATCGGATGGTTCTAAAGCTCGTCGCGCGAAGTGCGTCATATTTTCAAAAGCAGCTCGTAGCGACCATAGTTTTTAGGAATGTATAATTTTTGTTAAAGTAGTAGCAGCACCAATGATTTATCGTTGTGACTGCCAAATTTGAGGGGGGGGGGGTGTCTTAAAAATTTAGTGCGCGGCGAGCATTCTCCTGAAATGGACTTTCATCATGTGGAGTAACCTTAAGCTCGAGTAGATAAAGATACAATAAATACATTTTATTCTTTTAAATGGTGCGAAAATTTTCTCCGAAACCGAAAGCAGCGAGTAAAGTTGGGCAATACTAAATCCAGTGGGAGAGCTATACACGCTGGAGTACCACAGGGTACATGACTTTGTCCACTATTTTTCCTTGTCGTGATAAATTATCTATTTAGTACGTAGACAATAACTTATCTTATGGAATTCTCTCACACTCTTTTAATACTTCTGTTATTCAAGGGCAGTGGACTCGATTGTAACATCATGGTCTTCCTCTAACCGCTTGTTGATCAACGCAAAAAAAAAACTAGAGTCCCGAGTTTCTTTTCTGAAACACCTCCCTCCCGCCTTGACCCAATTGTCATAGGCGGTCAGCCTCTGGAACTTGTGAAATGTTTTACACTAATTGGAATTTATCTATTTGACAACTGATCTTCTTGGAACAGCAATATGTGCGGGGGAAAACCAGTGAACGTCTATATATCTTACGCATCTTGAAACGAAGTGGTTTTTCGGTGAATTAGCTAGATATAGTGTTCTGCTCTTTCATTCGGCCAATATTAGAGTATGCATGCCCGGTTTGGCATATCTCCTTGACCTTAGCAAACAACGACAGATTCAAAAACGCGCTTTGAAAATCCCCCTTATATATAAGTGAAAGAAGAAATGAAACCTGTAAACGATCTCATACAACTCTGCTTTGCAGCCCACCAGCAAGTTGAGAGAATTAATCCCAGAACAGAGACAAATTACGTACTCATTGCGTCACCCACGCAGTTTTGAACTTTTTAAGACTAGGACATGCGTTTTAAAAATAGTTTTATACCTGCATGTGTTAAGATTTGGGATGACCACACATTTAATATTCCTAGTTAGTTATTTAGTTAAAAAAAATATTATTCAATGTAAACATACGTATTTCAAATATTCTAGGCAATATTTGCAAAGTATTGTATTAGTTCAATAATAATAATAATAATAAACAAGATTTTTGCATAATTTCTTAAGTAGGGTAATGTTTAACTTAAACGAGGATGTTGAAATTTTCAATGTGCATGCAGTGTCATGTCTGGTTTGTTTGATATTCAACATTATATGCAACATTCAACTTCATATAACATTTAACTTGTGTTGGTTCGATTCCCGCCGAAGGCCTGTAGTTGCATTTTTTACGAATGTTCCTGGTTAGGTCTAAAATTGGTGGAATCTTCCGCCTAGTGAAATTTTAATCTACAAAAATCCTATAGTATAGTGTTTTACGGAAACCATGCATGCTTGCAGTAATAGCCACCCGATCCTTTGAAATGGATTAAATTGATAAATAGAAATAAATTAAAAGTATATTTCTTGAAGTATTCGATATTAGGATATGTGCTGCCCCTTAATGGAAAATTCACATCTAATGATAACCGAATGTAATTGGACGTCGGGAGGGAGTAGGGCAATAGACTTAATTTGAATTTGTGGGGTGCTGGCGGTTTCTGAAATGACCAAAATTGTGTGTTCTTTTCCAAACTGATACAATACTCTCATGTTTTTTAAACGGCATGCAAGGACGCTGTTGGGGTGCTAGAAGCCTCCTTCCCTTTCCCCAGGAGGATCCGGATTACGGGCATAAAAAGTCTTTTCACTATAAATAAAAGTTAACAATTTTGGTACGAAACATCACGAGTGGAGCAGACAAAGCTAGTACCTTCGCGATACTTTATTGCGAAGGTACTATTACTCAACTTATTTGCTACGTGGTAAAATAGTTAGCACTGCATATCGTCTCATCATGCAAGAAGCATGCATGTAACACATTACTTTATAGTTCTGACAGTCCTTGCAAATGGAAAAATTCTCCCAAATTTCTACCAATTAACTTAAGCAAACGTAAACGAATTAACTCACCTATCCGTATCAGGTAGACATATTGGTTTAACGAAATCATTCATAATAGCAGGATGTGTAAGGCGCAGTAAGGCAATATCTGCTTGGAATGTTACGGGATTATAATCTCGATGCTCGAATATCTGACCAATATTCATCTCCTTCACCTGAGTCTCGTTTTCCTGTGACCTATTATGTAGACCAAGAACCACTGTGAATCTTCGAGGACGAACAACTTGACGTTTCTTGTTAACAACACAGTGAGCCGCTGATATCAAATGGGAAAAACATGGTTGTTATTTCGAAAGCGATAGAAGTAATTTGACTTCTGGAGAAGTGAAGCTAAGTCCGAAAACTATATCGGACAAGCCCCCCAGCCCGCCCGCTTGCCCATGAAAAACATCCATACCCCCAATAGGGATGCCGAAAGAATAGTGTTTGAGTGTAAGTGAACAGAAAGGTATACAAAAACATATGTCAAATAGCAGGGGAGGTTCCAAAACAATAAAGGCATTATTGAAAGAAAGACACAAAAATTTATGTTTGGCTTATTTATTACTATATAGTTTTGTACCTATAATGCGCACTGCATGAGCTACAATCCTGGCAAAAATTTTCGTGGACACCGCGTGCGTCAAACGAAAATAGCAAGGGTGGGTTGACTACAAAATTTTTGTAGTGCGCTATAACTACAGCTACTTCGAAAATATGTAGTCAGCTACAACTAATACTATACTTTTGAACAAAGGTAGTTCGCTACTGACTACAGCTACTGCTTAAAAAAATGTAGCGAATTACTTCACTATTTCGCTGCGCTATATTTTTTAGTTTTACTGTACTCGGAGGACCTACTAACTCAAGCTGTAATGTAACCTATAACAAATCGACTTGCGAGTAGCAATAGTAAACACAAAGCAACATTTTTGGAAGCACTACTGCAGTGTTCAGGAGTACAAATTGAGTATTAATTTTAAGCAAACCTTTTCTCAATATCATGCTATTCTATCAAGTTGCTAACAATTTTAAAAAGTAGCGAATAGCGATTCGCTGTTTGAAAAGTAGTCAACTACTTGGCTACTTTTGGACAAAATGTAGTTCGCCATAACTACAGCTACTGTTTTTAAAAAGTAGTCAAAAACTACTGGCTATTTGAAAATTGTAGTTCGCTACAGGAGCAAACTACAACTACTTCACTACTACCCACCCTTGAAAAATAGATGTATTTCTACAGAATTAATCCCCCAAAAAATTTCTCCCCTTCCTACCCCCAACTCAATGTTGGTAAATGAAACTTTTAAAATTTAAATGCGAGAAACAACATTGAATAGGGGGCAGGGGGCGACAAATTTCACGAAAGAACGTCTCAATGTTAATATTGGCGTTAAAAAAGTTAGGTGTCCACAAATTTTTGCCACAATTGTAGGTCTAATTACAAAAATACTGATGTGATAGAGAACCAGGTTACCAAAGAAACCGAGTGAATTAAAGGCGTGGCAGACTTATAGGACGTTCCGACGCTGTTTGCTTTAATGTGAACGTAGTTTTACGTACCAGTGGTTAGCCAGAATTCATTGAGAAGTGATGCGCCACACACACCGCGTCCATCCAGTTTCAACAACGCATGCCAGGGATATGAACCAGGCACTGCATCATTTCCTCCAACTATATTGCCACGGCATCCTTGACGATATTCATTGGCAAAACTGGAATTGCCGCACACTGCAGAAAAATAGCAACAGAAAGGCACTCAGCACCATTTTATTCTGCTCATTTTAATCGGTTTATCGATGCAAAGTATGTGCTATAGATATATCAGTCACCTGATTTTAGCAGATAAAAGTATATATCAAGAGAGCTTATTGGTTAACATAAACTCATACTGGTTAGAGTGGTATAACAATCGACACAACGGTAGGAGGAGCAAATCGACCGGTACAAGTTGAGAAATACATAAATAGTTAACGAAAGTATACCGTATATCCTGTTCCATGTCAATTGCTGGAGTCTCTAGAAATGCCAATTTCACAAACCAATGCGCTATATCTCATTATTTTGTCTGGTGCACACTGTATTGTATTGTGAAAGTCTTTCAATATAATATACCAAACAATGTTGAAAGGAGAAAATTTCTTATTGAACAAAACGACATTATTGCGTTTTTAAAAAAGATGGCATTATAAATGAGAATTTTTGTTACACAATATTTTGTTTATTGTTAGTCTTCTTTCCCAACTCCACAAAGTAATAGGCTACTTAAAGTAAATTTTGCAAACATGTGTTGCTATAGCAACAATCCATATGTTACTACAACTGATATAATGTGAGTAAAAAACATTAAAATAGATGAATATGCCGATATCTTCTGTTTGCGATGTTTAAAACTGTGCTTTTCTACTTTCCGCGTGCTCATAAAGCACTCCAAATTATGAAAACGTGTTAATTATATACAGTAGTACAGTACTGCTCAGAAATAACCTAACACTGCGTTCGCGTTCCGAACGCGATGCATTGGAACGCGTTCCAGAGGAAACTTGGAACGCGTTCCCCACTTTAGTTAAAAACCGTGTTCTCGCATCGGAAAATCCCGACACCGAATGAAACCTACTGCAGTAGGGTGTAACTGTTGACAACTACGAACAATTATTTTAAGCTCCATCAAGTATTCTGGCACTGGACGTCAGCTTTTTACAAGTCATAAAATTTGATAGTCTCCTAGCAACAGCTTTGAGCGATGAACAACATGCACTTTCATCCATAATGGAATTGTGGAGATACTGTATGTAGCAAAGATATGAACATTTCACCTCGCCTTGTGAACCAGAGGCGGCCTCGGCTCCACAAAATCTACTGCCTCATCATCAGTCAATGACATCTCAGTCAATTAGTGTTAAGTTAGGTATAGAACATTCTTACATTCTACCCAGCCATTGTGAACAGAATAGTGGAAATGTGGAATAATTAGTATTATATAATTGTTAAATAATTTGTACCTGGGACACACTCAGGCAGATCGTCCGACCACAATCCATCATCTTCACATGTTAATTCACTCTCTCCATAAAGTTCATAAAAATCATCACAGTCAAACCAAACTGATTCTCCAAAGGTTAAACCTCCTATGCGAACTCTGCCCCGTATTGGAATTCCCGGATGACCGCAGGAAATAGCTAGCGAAAAAACAACAATAAATTGCTAAGATTATAAATTGCTACCTAACGCTTTGTCCCTTACTTGAATTTATATTGGTATTGAACCATCATCTGCAATCAAGTGTGAAAAACGAGGTGTGCGCTAAATTCTAAAGAACGCCTGCAGTTCAAAGGTGATCTTAATGTTTACTCGCCTCTGCAGCTCTGGTTGCCACCATGTGGCTCCTGTCTGATCACCAGACACTGCAGTTCAGGTAAAAGTGTTAATTAATAGCTAGATACATTTATATGAGTTCCAAGCAATAAAATTGGGGGTGGAGGGGGTGCAGTAGTTCTCGAGTAATACCTTGCGCTTCGACCAATTGCAGTAACTGCTTGGATTCAGGCAGTGGTAGGGCGCTGCTCTCTACCCATAGTTTTCCGAAACAAACGTTCAACAATTAGTGACGGGACCTGAAATTTTACTGAACAAACACCTTATCTTGTTACATATTGCAATATTGCTTTGGTCTTCCTTAAAATTAAATTTGAACTGCATTTAGAAAATGCTTTCCGGGACTGTTTTCATTTAACCGTGAGACAAGAAATTTTTCCCTTCACTACTAATTGAATACTTACCCTCACAAACAGGCGGATTCATGGTCCATATTCCAGTACTTCTACACCATGTCCGTGATACTCCGTTCATAATATAACCGGGAAGGCATGAAAACAAGATCTCATCTTTAAAGGAAAATCCTGTCGCATTCATCCTACCATTCAATGGACTCTTTAGTTCTGGACATTTCACTCCTGCAAAAATGTATATATTTCAATAGTTGCAAAGTAAATATTTGAAACAGTACAAAAGTAAACATTGATTGATTGATTGATTGATTGATTGATTTGATTGATTTTAAAAATTACCACATTGTAAATTAATAAAAATTTAAAAAACGTGATATTACATAGATAGTATTAAAATTTTTAAATTTGCAAAAAGTTCAATTTAAAACTAC
>CACRXK020001602.1:18304-51977 GCA_902702795.2 Paramuricea clavata
TCCGTAATATAATAGGTAGAAAATGTTCTCGAGTGTGTATTTCATAATTTCCATACCCAGCGCAAGCAGAAAGACAAAGTCTGCCGCGGCTAGGTCTTGAACCCGCGACCTTCGAATTACTAGATCAACGCTCTACCAACTGAGCTACACGGTCAGACGGATTTAAGACTGTTAATTATGAACTATATACTGAATGTATATAGTTCATAATTAACCTCTACCAACTGAGCTACACGGTCAGACGGATTTAAGACTGTTAATTATGAACTATATACTGAACAGTATATAGTTCATAATTAACAGTATATAGTTCATAACATTCAGTATATAGTTCATAATTTCCAGTCTTAAATCCGTCTGACCGTGTAGCTCAGTTGGTAGATTCCAGTCTTAAATCCGTCTGACCGTGTAGCTCAGTTGGTAGAGCGTCGATCTAGTAATTCGAAGGACAGGCGGTTCCATAGGCGTACGGGACGGGGCGCCCCCCCCCCCCCCCCCCAAACAGATTACAAAGTCGAAAAGTTGGGCAAATGTTCAACAAAAGTCGGGCAAAAGTCGGGCAAAAAGTAGTCAAAACAAGAAAATCTCGCTTAATAATAACACCAGTTTGTTGGGCAAACAAAGCCAGTTGGGCAATATTCGCTTCTTAATTGGGCAATATTTGGTTATTATAAAAATAAATGGGACAATTCTGTCAATTTTGTGGGAAATTATGTCAATTTTTCGATTTTTGGGAAAATTTCTTTGATGTTCCAAAAAATTTAGGTATGTCCGAAAAAATTTTTGACCCCTAAAATGGTACACTGACCAAAATTTTTTTGGCAACGGGGGGGAGGGGGGAGGTCGACAGAATAAATTGTTTGGGAAAAAAAAATTTCGGCACTTGTCGGGCACAATCCGAAAAAGTCGGGCAAATTTCTTTCTGCCCCCCCCCCAAATTCTTTCATTCCCGTACGCCTATGGGCGGTTCAAGACCCTGCCGCGGCAGACTTTGTCCTTGTGCTTGCGCTGGGTATAGAAATTATGAAATACACACTCGAGAACATTTTCTAGCTATTTTATATATATATAGGCGAAAATTGTTAATGTTGATTTATTGATCAACTATCACTTAGTTT
Organism: Paramuricea clavata; assembly: GCA_902702795.2. Classification (NCBI taxonomy): domain Eukaryota; kingdom Metazoa; phylum Cnidaria; class Anthozoa; order Malacalcyonacea; family Plexauridae; genus Paramuricea; species Paramuricea clavata. The sequence continues at coordinate 19,423 of CACRXK020001602.1, forward strand.
GTGTTCTGCCCTTTGCGACAATGAAGTATGCGACGATTTTAGAAAAGAGGGTACATAATATTGACAAGAGAACTTTCCTCAAGTCACACCTCTTAGTGTTGCCCAGTAGATCTATAAATGAACATAAACAATTAATTAAGTTAAATATCAGGTCCTTACCTTCGGTGCCAAAACGAGCAAGAAATCCTTGCATATTATACGTTGCATCAGTTACAAATCTAATAGTCATTGAATTGGATGTCGATGTAATATTCTTTGGAGGTGTTCTACCACAGAGACGACCAGAATTGCTACCAGCAGAAATGCTAACATGATCATAGGGACACTGTACGTCTGGGTGAGTTTCGACTTCAAACTGGAAAATAACCAAAAATGGAAGGAAATTTCGGGTGGATTTTTATACATTTATTAGATGTAACCAGGAGCAGTTGAGAAACATACAACTATCAACTCTCTGCCAGGAATCGAACCTAGCTGCGCCCTTGCGATTTCGGTGCAGCGCTCTAACCAACTGAGCTACAGAAAGAAAGTTGTCGAGCTCTAACCACAAGTTCGTGTATAAATACTAAGGTGATGCCAGGGTACAGTGTATGGGTAAATGTCAGGGATTCTGGCATCTCACTGGTGTAACTATATCGGCGAAGGAAATTGTGATGGAAATTTCGAGAGGAATTTCCACGGAAATGCACAAAAAGGACAAATTCGGTTTTACCTTTCATAAGATTAAGAACAAGCTTGTTATTATACAGAACAATCTCGCAAGATTTGTAAAGTTTAAATTTGATTCAATAGCTTCACATGACTTGTCCGATGTGTGAACTACTGTGTCATTGGCATATAAAAGAATTTGACAGTTTTGCATTCGCAAATGGAGACATTTAAAAAAAAAAAATTTTAAACAATTTTATTGAGAATTTTACAGGTCAATATAGAAATAAGTAGAATACCCAAATGGACAATATCAAGGACGAACAAGGCATATAAAGTCCCATGCAAGGTGCTTGCCATTCTAAAACTATACAAAATAATAAAATAGAACACAATACAATACAATACAAAATAAAACAGCACAAACATCAAACACAATTGTTTACTAAGTTCTATGACATGGATAGTCACGTACTAATGACCATGGATATGGCATTTCAATGTCGAACATTGTCCCAAGCAAGTCTTTATATGCGCTTCTAATGTTTCTTTTAAACGAGGAGAGGGTGGCAAAGGTGGTAGGAGGTTGAACTTTACAGGTGTAGTTCCATATTTTACCTAGTCGGTTGAAATAGGATGCTTTGAATGTGTTGGATTTACAAAGAGGGACTTTAAGGGTGAGGGAGGGATTTTGACAGAGTCGCGTTCGACTGTTGTTGGAAGAGGAGACAAAGGTGTTGACGTCCAAATCTATTTTGCCAAATAAAGCCTTGAAGAAGCTATACCAGATCATAAATCTCTCTTTCATAGCAGAGAGGAGTAAGTTGAGATTCATTTGCCGTTGTTTGATATGTCATTTCGCCATGCTCGGACTGTAAGTTTATAAATAGTACGAAGAGAATGGGACTGAGCACTAATTCTTTTGGCACACCAGTAAGGACAGTTTGCCCATCGGTAGTTGCCGAGTCAAACACAACAAATATAGTTCTCTTCCGAACAAATAATTTTCAAGCCAGGTGAGTTCTTTTCCTCTGATTCCATGACATGGAAGTTTTAAGAGTAGACGACCGTGATCTATCGTATCAAATGCTTTTCTTAAATCTATATATACTTCTCCATGCAGTTAATTCTCGTTCATCCATCTGTCATCCAATGTGGTCAGAAAGCAATGTTACATGCAGGATGTTGAGTTGATCTTTGTTTCCTGGAAGCAAACTGATTTGGAGCTATATAGCAAAGAATTATTCTCTTGGTATTCATTCATATAACTGTTTCTGAACCATTCTTTCAAAAAACTTTCGATAGAACAGGCAGTATCGGCATGGGTATGTAATTGTCCATAGAGGACAGTTTGCCAGATTTGCAAACAAGGATACTCTTTGCACATTTTTCTGTGTCAGGAAAAACTGACTGTCCTAAGCATGAGTTAATGAGATAGGTTAATGGAACTGCTAATCCTTCAACACCGTCCTTATCATCGATTAACGATGTTTTAGTCCTAAGCATGAGTTAATGAGATAGGTTAATGGAACTGCTAATCCTTCAACACCGTCCTTATCATCGATTAACGATGTTTTAACGATTAACGATGTTTATAATCGATTAACGATGTTTTAACGATCATCGATTAACGATGTTTGAAACAAAACAGACACTTTTTCGAACGAAAACTGTGACTCTTTCAGGTTAAATCTCTTTGATAGATTTTTGTGATCATGATTTTCCTACACTGTGTTGCCCAGAGTTATAAGTGACGTCGGTAATGTTTTACTTACATTGGTAAAATACTTACAGAAATCATTGGCAATGGATGTTTTATCACACTTCGTACTTTGACGTTTCGTCAATGTCAAAAACCTCGTTAGTCACCAGTTTCTTTTCTTTTGCGGGGTAGCACATTTTGATTTGGTTCCAGAATTGTGTGGGTGAATTTATGTTTTCGCTGAACAGGGACCTATTGTAATTTAATTAACTCCGTCTAATGCCTTGGGTGACGATATAGCCAATTCACTTTTTCTTGCTTTCCTTACGAGGAAGTCTCGCTCCTTTATTTTAGATTTGATTTCGGCAGTTAACCCTGGCCAGTCGCGACCTCTTACCATTTTCTCCGTCATGGGTGCATGCTTGTCAATAATCGCTGTTAAATGGCACTAAATGAGTTCCAAGCATCGTTTAGATCGGAGAAGCCGTTGAAGATGTTTCCGCAGCAAATGTTTCTGAGATCAAATTCATAACTTCGGGACTGTTAGTTTACTCCCATAGTGTAGATTTACACCAAGTTGGTGTCCACGCAGCTGCATCTATTTAACACTACATTACATTACATTACATTATTAATCACCTCACTTCCCATTGGGACTTTTGAGTGACCGATTACATCAAATGTTACCACTTATGCTACTTACTAAGGTTAGACTATTTATCTTTACAACAATTGTGATATTACTTTCTCAAATTCATTAATAATTCATGAGTAATTAAACCAATATCATACTAAGCATTCCGTCACAAGATACTGCATGTTGGATACCGCGGTCAAACACCGTCAGACACAGCATCACAAGAGTTTAACTGCATACTTAATTAAGATATTTGATGCAAGTCACTAGTGTTTTCATCAAATATCTTAATTACGCATGCAAAATTACTTGAATAGAATTCCTAATTACATTATGCTTGGTTAAGAATTCTATTCAAATCAGCAAACGAAAACATTTTGTAATTACGTCTCGATTCATTTAAGAAGCCATATAAGCTCGAATGTTTTCATACATTGTTTTCGAGTGTTTGGATACCCCAGTGAAACCTTCGCTCTCGTTGTTCATATAGTACGTCCTAACTGTATTCATTCTAACCCACCATGTCAACTTGCCCTTTGGGAGGAAACCGCGGAGCGCCCGGAGAGAACCCACGACTTTCGGCAGTGTTGACAGACTCCTTGCACATGAGTCCGTAGCGAGAATCGGACCCACGACCTCAGAGCTGAAAGAAAGTGTTTGCTCCGACGACTGCGCAACCGAAGCCCCCTTAACACTGAAAGGAGGGTGTACATTGATACCAAATTAGGTGTATACAGTATTAACATCAAATTGGTGTCCACAGAGTTGTAATAATTTGCACTGAATTTGGTGGTATGGTATCACTCCCGGATTTGTAGTTTCCATCTATCCGTACATCTATTCTGTTACAGATTCACAGTTGGGAGTTTGGGGGAACTTAAAAGATATATTTTTTATTATCTCATTTTACGAAAAGCCATTCAATATTTTATGTCTGTCTTCAGGCTAACAATTATACAAAAGTAAAGTTTTAGAGAGAATGCTTAAAAACCGCAAATAAGTTTTCCCAAACTACTACAATTTTTTCTATCAGCTACAGAAACACAGGGAAAATGTTTTCCGTTTTTTAAATAATCTAGTTTTCCGCTATTTAAATTAAACTAAGAAATCGGGTTTTTTTCTCACGACTCCTATTTTGTTTTGGTTTATAAATTTTGAAGACGCGAGGTGCCAAATGTTCTGTGTTTATATACAGTTATAGAAACACACTTCTCGACCATTTGACGCTCGCCTACTAAAAATGTTATATTATAATCTGTTCTATCGGGCGAGATAGCCAAAATTTTGAATACTAGCTCCGACTTACCCTAATAAACTCCAATACAATACGATATCCACGCGGCACAGTAATTCTCCAGGTGCAGTTCGAGTTATTGGGATACATGTTCGGATATTCAGGACTGCTTATAGTTCCTTCCAGACGTTGTATCTGAACATTTTTACACAGAACTAAATCATAACATGAAGAGCAAATAAATGATAATATATAGAGATATAAAACCCACATTTTATTGTTGATTATGACGGTACATTTACTATGTAAGATCTTAATTCCTAAATCTATACCATTTGCAGGGCCATTTGTAACAATATAACGGGGCGAAGCCGCCCCCAGTCCGTGGCAAGCCCTATGATGCCCCCCCCCCCGTTAACAATTTTGGCCCTCCCTCCAGTCAAGGTCCTTCTTTTCTAAAATACAAGCAAAACATTTAGAAATGTCCTTTAGAAATTTAGAAAGGATGTTTTATAATCTAGTACATGAACCTTGCTTTGTGAATCTTATGTTATGTCTTTCATCTTCCAATGATTCAATGCCTTTTTAATTTAAAAATATTGTAAGCTCAAGTTGTAAGCAGGTTGCCTGCGACAGTTTTAGGCAAAAGTGGCGCTGTGTAAATCGGCCTTTAACGTTCGTTTTAGATCTCGGAGACCACTTCATTGAAATGGCGGTGCAATCAGCGCTTGAGTGCGAATCGTTAATTTTAATATACGACCTTCCACCTCCCTTCTCTGGAAGCATGGTCAAGGAGACATGTGGAAGCACGGTCAAGGAGACACAATTGCGTTTCTCGCTTTCCCTGATTTTCAACAACATTTTTTAAATATAAATGTTATTCACCTACTATTTGTATATTATTCGTGTTAGTTTATTCGTAAGTGTTATTTTCATGAGATTGCATACTGATTTGATGATACTGTATATATAGAAAATTTGCTTCCCATCGACTAGGAAGTAGCTAAGATTGCAAAACTTGAAGAGGCATTCACATTCCTGAATTGGCAGAAGGTTGCTAAGTTGGGGGCTGAAAAAGTTGAGCTGCCTTAAAGTCACAAACTCTTCAAACATCAAAGATTGTCGATGACATATTAAAAGATAAAACAATATTCTAGAAGAAACTGTCTATAAATACAAGGTATTCCAGCTATGGTTGATGAAATCCAACGAAATAATCACTAAGAGAGCTAACCTTATATGGAAGTCGACACAAAAGATGAAGATATATCGATTCTAGCCATCGTCTTGCTGAAAGGCGTGGCAGCCGAAATCGTGATTCTGCAGTTAATTATTGTTAAATTTGTAACCCGTAAAGAAGATTTCTACAGGAACAGTTTTCGCAACAAATCAACTAACTCGTGATATTAGGCTTTTGAGGCAAAATAATCAACCCATTTTTATATATATCTGAAAGCCTGACACATGCAGCTATATAGTAAACAGAAAGATCAGAAGGAATTGAACTATAAGTATATCTGGACGACTAATGGTATAACATGCAGGAGAGAGAATGATGACAGTTCTAGCTGCCATTCCAATAAAGAACATGAGGGATCTGGATATAAACATTAGATGAGTTCATTACTTCCTGGTCTATATATATTTTGCACCATAACATAATACTTGGGGTTATCTACAGACATCCACAAATTAGCGATGCCCAATTTTTTATATAATTGCAAGAGGCGACAAACTGGCCTGGCAATGACATGGATAGATTACTAGAAGGCTTACGATGTGATGGCTCATTCGTGGATATTGAGATGCTTAATAATCTAAATTTGTAATATAGTGTGGAGCATGCCATCAATAATTTATTCAACCTAACCAGTCATGCGGAGTGCGTTATCGTGGGCATAAAATACTCATACCATATTCACAAGATTTGTTATCCTTCTTGAGACGATAATCTAAACGACAAGAGCAATAATATCCTCCAAGATAATTGTGACATATCTGATCACAACCACCATTGTCGATAGCACATTCGTTTAAATCTAAAAGGAAGATTATTTTCAACTTGAATACAGATTCATATAACGGAAACCTTGAGATTGTCCATGGCTTGGAGGTGCCTGCTGTTTAAAGTTTTAGTGATCCTGAAGCAGTCTCGTGCCCAGGCGCTTTGATTTGCTGCGCCGTTTCGTGACGTCCACTGCCTGCGTCGCGCCACGAACGCGCGCGTCTGAGTTGGAGCCTGGGTACGAGGCTGATCACAGGGCGAAAAAACAGATTTGCACTAGGCTTTGCAACCCGGTGCAAAGGTGCCATTGCCGTAATCGCATCAAATTTGCAAGGTTGCAAATATTTTGGCAAATTTAGAAACCAAATTATGGACGAAAATACCCACAAAACACTTGTGCAAATGAAAGGTAATTTGAGCCAAATTTATCCTATACCCAAATATACCCATTCACTCTCAAAAAAGAGAATTGTATTTACCAATATGAGGGTAAAAATTTATTTACCAATTTGCTTTCCAAATTTGAACAAAATTTGCACAATAGCAAATTTGATGCGATTACGGCAATGGCACCTTTTCAGGGGGTTGCAAAGTTGGAGCAAATCTATTTTTTCGTCCTGTGGATCCTGATCAGAGTTAGATAAGAGAAGCTTGCAAGATACGGTGATAACCGAGTGATTAGTTACAACTTCTTCGAATACATTTTTTTTATTTCTAGTGTTAATATTTAACAATTAGTCGCCGAAAGCGAGTTTTTACTCTCATTATTTGTCTATTGAAATTCAATAATAGAGACTTTGAATAAACCCCCGTAGATCAGACAAGTTTTCCTATAAACGTTTTCGATGAGTTTACGTCAACGAATTACGGTACAGATTTTCCCGAACAATGGACCATTTGAATTATAGACTAAATTTTGGTCAAGACAAAAATTTCATCACAGCTTGAAAGAGCATCAAAAATTAGTAATATTCCAAAGTTTTCTTGCGAAATGTTGTAAAATGCGAATAATATAGCCTTGCGAAGTTTGCCGTTTTTCAGTCATTCTGTATTACGCACGGGAAATTGACAGCCCAATCGGGTGTTGGGGCATCAATTTCCCGTTTGTAATACAAAATTACTGAAAATTGCAAATTTCGCAAGGCTCTATTATCCGCATTTTACAACATTTCGCAACGAAACTTTGGAATATTACTAATTTTGTGATGCTCTTTCAAGCTGTTTTGCCTTGACCAAAATTTAGTCTATAATGCAAATGGTCCATTATTGCCCATGTTATGTAAGTACACAAACAATTATATGATTGTTTTCGCTCAAAGCTGCCTTCAACAACACTAAAAGCAGCTAAACCTTTTTACCATACCAATCTTCAAAATCGAATTTAACAATAAACGAGGATTGATGTCAGTGGCTTTTCTTGCGTTTCCTAATTAATATTAAAAATTGTTTCCAATAGATCAACCGTCCATCATATCACGGAAGTAGTCATATAAGTAGGGAACGAACTGCTTGTGTATGTATCGCAAACAACAACAACAAGAGAACATTTTTGCTGTGCGCCAAACGATTTAAAATCCGACTATGAGGATTGCACATTGAACTATAAATAAACTGCAAGGGTAAGTCGGGGGTGGGGGGGGGGAGTTGAAGTCGTGCTTGAAGCTTATTTTGTAGGTAGACCCAGTCCTTTTAATTTTTTTTTTCAAAATATGCACATTTTTATCAGTAAAATTATGCCCTAAAATATTAGTTATACCACCAAATTTAACTGATTTATATCAGAAATATGATAAACGAATGTAATATTCGCAAAGAAAATAAATCACAAATTAGCAAAAAAAATATGAAAAAAACACGACCATAAGCACGAACGGCCAGAAAAACCGCGCTTTTTATGCTGCTTTTTCTGCGTTTTTTAAAGTTTAAGATAAAACTAAGACGTCATAACTCAGGAATTATTTAAACCCATGCAAAATACATCTGTATGCGAAGTTTCAAGAAGATTGAGCGTTTTAAGGTCGAAAAAAAAAGCATTTAAAAATTGACAAAAATATTGCCATATTCAAAGTGCTGACAGCGGCCAACAAGAAGAGCGATAACGAAAATAACATCACTTGAAAAACGCCAATTTATTTATGTTTTAGAAGGAATAAAACAAGGACTGTGTAAAAGCTCAAGATCAATAACAATACCTGGGGGTTTAGTACAACATAAGTTTTGGGAGTGTTAAAATGTTTTATAGTATATTTTGAAGAGCGAGGTTTCTTCACGTCCAAACTTTCGTTATATTTTCAAAATACAAAAGCAAAACTCCTCACTTTTTGGTGCAGAGAGATGTAAAACAGTCGGAACTAATTGGAAAACCTGGTTTGAATCCCAATCATTGTAGTATTCCCATGTATGGGAAAAGTGTTTTTCGTGCAAATTTTTGCTCGAAAACAAACTTTTGACAGAATTTTTTTCCACTCCTCGAAATTCTCCTTAGTCCTTTTGAAAGCTGATTTTCCCGCGCGCCGGCTTCAACGAATCATAGACCTTCATCATAGGAGTTAGCCTTCCAGTTATTTATAGTTCAATGGGATTGCGCTAGATTTCAAGTCTGCGCAATTTGATAAAGTCCGAGGCGAAGGTGAGGACTGGATCAAAATGTGAGGACTTGAAATCTAGTCCAGTCTAAATTGGAGGATTTGAAATGACATCTCATACGAATAAATCACTGGTTAAAGCGAGATGAATTAATTTTGATCCGGTCCAAGGACTGGATCAATATACTTCACAAGATATCCAGTATTATCATGTGAGCAAAATAAAGAAAAATGGTTGGCTAATCTATCATGAATTATTAATGAATTTGAGACAACTGTAAAATATACGCCTGGTAAATTTGTTGCAAGTGCATGTAGCCAGAATCTCGCATGTGTGTGCACATGTGTGTATGCGTGTATATGTAACTTACCAACTGCTCTGTAATGTGCTTCAAATCCTCTAAACTTTTCCTCATTTGAATAATCCGAATGAAACACAACCTGGATATTATTAGCTGTAGATTTCAAGTGAGATACCGCTTCGGAATGTCCTTTTTCCGTAGAGCCACAGTATGTACCCAGTACCTTGCCTTGCTCGATGACCTTCAGGTAGTCATATGAACAGTTTGGATAATACTCGACATCAAACACAGTAAATTTCAGTTTCACATAAAAGCCCTTATCCACTACGATTGTCCAGCTACATTGTAAGAAATCATAGTAGTTCTTTGGGAAACCAGGAGGAAAAAATTTCCCATACCAACCAGAAAGGATCTTCCCACAACGATAGCCTATAAAAGAAACAACTTAGTAACAGATTTGAGATTTGTTTTTATTGAACACTAACTATAATGATTTTACAGACGCTCTACTTATACCCCTGCCTAGGATGGATTCTCCGTCTTTCCAAACTTGAGCCAAAACAAAGATATTTAGTCAGAAATGTAAAAGATCGCCTGAAAGTACGTTCCAAATAAACACGGAAAACAGACGTGTCGTCTGCAAAAAACTCTACTCTCTTGCGTACGCAGACGATACATCTGTGAGTAAAAGTATGGCACTAGGAAACGAGGATGTTTTGTAGCAAGCAAATCCTTCCAACAAAACTAATAAGGTACGATTTATCGTGCTATACTAGCTATTTTATCGGGATAGTTCGCCTTCAGTTAATTAATTAAAATGGATAGTGCATGCTGGCGTATAATATACACATATACATTATATGGCATGTATATAGAGTTAATTAAACCACCTATCTGAAATAAGGACTCATGGATAAAGCCTCCTATTAAATTCAGTAACTCGATTTTGAAGCAAGAATATTTTAGTGAGATGAGATTTATAAATCAGTCAAATTCATCAGCAGTCTAATCACTTGCTGTTTAAGTTCAGTTAAACTATAAAGCAAATACTTCGCCTATGTGACTTCTGAGAACGTTTTATACACCACATAATGGGGCTTATGGGCTTATGGCGGTTAACTTGGTGGCCCCATTAGTTATTCACCGGCAAATTTAGGAAAAAAGAGGCGCTGCTGATGATAAATTCTTATCTAGGCAATATCTGTCCTTTCCCACTAGAAAGATAAAGGAAGAGTTAAACATGTCCAGCTGCACAATACCAAATTAGATTAAACGATATATAGGACGCAATAACTGTTATGCCATGTTAACCCCATAGACATGCAAAGACTGCCAAAAAAACTTTACCTGAAGAGTGCTTCAGTAACGTGACGCATAGAAACAAGGCCATGGAAATAAGTCTAAAAATTACAAGAATACTTTTACTGAAAAATGCTCCACTTTGCATGCGTTGCGTTCACTGACAAAATGTAAAGTAAACTTCATATAAAAATATATGTAGCTTACTTTACTTTTTGTAAAAGGGATTTACTCCTACACTCTAAAAACACTCTGGTTAAATTTGGGTTAATTCAACCAGTACGGGGTTAAAAATCCACCTACACAAGTCTGGTTAAAAAAAATTAACCATTTTCCTGGTTAAAAGTCCAAAAAAGTGTACCAAATTTTTGTTGAATTGATAATTTTTAACCAGGAAATGGGTTAAATTTAACCAGAATGTGTTAGGTGGATTATTAACCCAATTCCTGGTTGAATTTAACCAGAGTGTTTTTAGAGTGTAATAAGAATAATAGGCATAAAACTAGTCAAATTATGCAAAACATTACTATTTTTAAACATATACGTATTAATAAATATTGTTTTGTTTAGTTAAAGTGCGACTGATCCCAAATATAATTTTTTGTATGTGTAATATTTGGTTGATTCTAAGAATGTATATGTATAATAAAAGACCTCATCTTGATCAACTTTTTCACTGTCAATGTTTCCGGATATGTCATTAGGTGAATTTTTGGTATAAAACACAAAGGAAAACTAATTGGCAAATCACCTAATAGAATAAGTCACACTAAACACTTGTAAACAGAGCTTCAGACTTTTCGCACCAGCAGACCAGGTGATCAAGCAAACTATAGGTTTTAACTTCAAAACACATCACAACATTATTCCCTGTTTTATATCCCAACCGAGATCCTCGAGAAAAAAAGCACCCAAAGAACCAAAACCTTTATTTTCTGCAACAATTAAAATTTCTCGAACTGCTCAACCGACCATGTGATGATTTTCAGACAACATTTAGCGATCGATTATTTCGTCTTTATTGAACTTAAATTGTACAAAATGCATCCAAAACCTTCACACCAGTTAGTTCTTCCCAAATAATGTGATAGAACGGGATCAGAAGCTGTAGGACGACGCAAAATGCAAAAAACATGGTTTTTCCCTATACTGTTCTATGATTTTTGACCGGTTGAGCCGCCATTTTGAATACTCATGCATGTTTGCGTGTGGCGTGCGTTATAGAAACTAGAAAGCATTACAGTCAGCAATCTAGGTTTCCTATATCTATAGTTATACCGCATGCCTTGCTGATCGAGAGCAAGCTTATGCGATATAAATACGAATGCATCGCGTATCTCGACGTGTATACTAAGCTTCACTGACGAGACGTAGAACGCCGAGACATGATAGTACAGTACAGAGTGCAGAGTGCATATTGTACTATTACGCTCCCTGATCCTTCACTTTGGTGTTGTTGAGCACTCTGCGGAGTTGTCAATAATGTTAGGGATAATGCAAACCTCACTTTCCTTGTGGGCGTTTTAGCACTCTGGCTCCATTACATGACTCTGCTCATCTGTGGATGCGTTGATGTCATTGTGTTGTATACCACATACCTTGGCGATCGATCGAGAACAAGTTCATGTGATATAAATACGAATGTCTCACTTATCTGAACGTGTATCAAGCTGCACTGACGAGGCGTAGAATGCGGAAACATGCATGTTTCCAGATTGTTCCGCATTGTCTGCAGCTCGATATATATATATATATATATATATATATATATATATATATATATATATATATATATATATATATATATATATATATATGGCTCCTCACTACAGTAAGAATGTTCTTCTTATGTTGACAGTTGTTCATGCGATATTTATTATAAAAAAGTCAAAATGTTTATCACGTCTTACCTATGATTTCAATGAATATAAATTGCTCAATTTACAATGCTACCTAAACATTAAGTCTTCTAATGATGTCCAATGCTTTAAATGACATAATCATTGATGCTATGAAAGTGAAACATTACCGATTTTGGGGGGTGTTCCGCGAGAAAAACCATTCAAAACAAAACAAACAAGAAGCGGGAACAACCTTTCAAAACAAAACCGACAAGAAAGTCAAAGCCGTTTAACGTCACAAAATAATTTATGCATGCTGGACGCCATACTTATTATAAGCAAGGTATATTAACATTTTATGGGAACAATGACAACGACAAGCTTAAAAACTTTTATCTGTCTTTGATTAATGATAAAACCATTATTAAACTCGGTTACGGCAACATACAATGATGTGATAGTGCTCGATGCAAATAACTGATCTGCGGGGCAAATCATTGATCTCAATATTTTACTCAACTTCGTCTAATAATTGTATAATATTATTATAATGCAATGGGCCTTTCCTTGGAAAAGATTAGAACCTTCCACAATTATTTTAACTTTCGATCAACTACTGATATCCATAAAATCCACTACTCAGAAATAAAACTCTACGATTTGATGGGTTAAGAGCGGTCTATGTCAGTTTGATATGAATTTAATACGTATACGTTATAAACACAACGTTTGAACTTAGGCTACTAAATTAATAAAGACTTTCGCAGGTTCATCTATATCTTAAGATTCTCGCTGGCCAGAAATTAATGCCAAAGTTTAAAGTAATATAAGCGTGCAGGACTAATATAGTGCAACTATCACTTACATTATGAATGCGCTACGAGTCGCACAACACTGCAACAGTTGCCTTACAAATTAACTGTGCAATATTGTAAACATTATATGATTCAAAAACTTACAAATTCCGCTTCATGTTGTCTCGAGAACGCACGCTGTAATTGTTATATCCAATCCTGAAGGAGATGACAAATGAACGGATGCCAAATTTAGTATTTTCGTCTGTTGAAGAACGAATTTGGTTACAAGAAACGCAACACAAGAAACAAACAAGGTTTGATGCCAAGTCACCTGAAACGCTGAGTACGGATATGCATATTTATCATATTATGCGGCTATTTGATATCGAGTTACACACCTATGCAAAGCCCAAGTAGTTTACTAGGAGTTACTATCGCAAGGGGAAGTGCTGCCGTATGGCCATGATTATAAAACGTTGTCATCTACACTGACTGAAACAAATAACTGACCAAAATCAAGATTGCCAGTATAATAACGTGAATAATTCAAGCGCTTAGATTGGTCGAGAACCATGAAAAATTAGATGACAATTAAGGTAGCCAATAGGTGGTAGGTGCAGGAATGGTGGGAGAGACGGACTTAGTTCAGCTGCAATGTTTCGAATTAGATCTGTTATTTTGGCGGGAATTATGTTAATAGACAGGTGTTATCCCCGAGCTGACGGCGCAAAGCGCCGTGCGAGGGTACTAATTCCCCCGGCTATTTACACCCAGGGAAACGAAAGCATTAGCCAAGTCTAAAGTTCATCAATGAGCGCGGGCGTGGGTTACCGTGAGTGGTTCGGTGGTTCGGTGGGTGGTCATCCTAACTGATCTCAAAAATATGGCGGACTGTCATGAATAGCGGACACTGATTGGTCCAATTTAAAGTTTGCATTATAACGACTGTCAACTGTATGACGACAGCGAAATAGCAAGCATTTCTTGATTTCATGATTGATAAATTTCTTGCAAATATATTTAATTTTTGCTCGCATTTTTGCAAGATTTTGTAAATTTCAAGAAAGAAAGGGCGAAAGAATCGGCTAAAAGAAGGGAGCCGACGTCAACGAAGGTAAGTTTGTTTTAAATATTGATTTTATAATTCCCGTTTAAAACCCGACGGCCGCTTTGGCCCTTTGGCTTTGCGTACATGAAACAACTAAACAAGACAGCATATAATTTCAGTGTATTAATAATATTGATTCCCTTTTTATTAGGCCTATATTGAATTTTTTAAATAAAAAAGAAAGCAAAGTTATTTGCATGCGAGAATTTGAAATCATTTTATTGCAAACTCAAAGTTTATCGATAAAGCCATTTGAATAATTAAAGACAGTTTTAATATTTTTATAATAGTTTTAAAACGTTTTGCGAAGCTTTTGTGGTTGAATTTTACCTTAAATTGAAGCTTATATTACGTATAATAACATAGGCTACCTAACATATATATGTTGGGAAATTGATAATTTTGTAATTAAAAGTGATATTTTTAGGCGATTTTTCATTTGTAAGAATATTCTTAAAAAATTATCGTGTTACCATGACAACAACATTGGATACTTCATGTTCGGAAAATACAATGGTTTTGTCAGCAAGGCGAGGGTCAAGTTCTGCATGCATGTATCAGTATTTTCTAGTAAACAGTTTAGCGGTTTTGTTACAAATACGGACAGGGACGTTGCGAAGCCATCAACTTTGGGGGATGTCGTCATGTCTTGACCAACATTTCCTAGGATTTTGACCAAGTCGAAAAAATTTATCCTGAAAATGTTGTCGACGGGGGGAAGGAGGGGGAGGTCAAAAAAATTTTCCGGTCTAATATAAGCATTGTGAAAAACATTTTTAAGGACCAACATAAGCAAATTCAAAATTTTTCGACAAAATGAGCAAAATTTTCAATTTTTTCATCGCAAACGTAACAAAAGATTTATAACTGTTAAAATTGCGAATTTTGGGCAACTTCGACGATCTTTATCCCAAACTTTTACCAAATTTTCCCCAGTTTTACCTTTTAAGGCAAATATCAGTTCCATTTTGACCAACTTCGGGCCGAATATCACTTCCATTTTGACCAACTTTGACCAACGTTTAATTTTTGAATTATTGGGGGGGGGGGGTGTTACACCCTCACACACCCCTATAGCGACGTCCCTGAATACGGAAACCCGTCGTGTCAGAGCAAAATTATTTAAAAATACACCTTTAATAAATGTATCACTATTAGCCTTATATTTAAACATGCACTATTAATCGTATCTACAGACTCTTCTAGTTAATTATTATGACTATACGCACAAAATTTGTTCTGAACAAAATATCCCTGACTATCAAAATTTCGTGTGATCAGGCCAAGCTTGCTGTGACACTTTAATAGTGTGTCACTTATAGTTGTGCAGGTTTATATAGTACAATCATATCAATAACCTTCTAATTCAAACGTATTCATCATTTAAATATAAACTAAACCAAACACGAAGAGAGTCAGCACGCTATATATTTTGAAACAAGATACTTTGTTATTTCCGCTTTATTGCAATTAGCATAAATTATTGCAATCTAGTTATGATGCGTTACGGACGCAAAAACGGGTTGGTAAATTTGGCGCGCTTGCAGGTGAGCCAAGTCCGACTCTAGAGAGACGAACTTGATCCAAGTCTATATGACATCACAATGATCGAGCGAAGAACAATAAAGTGACTCACTCACTTCGGCGGCTCGTTAGCCACTTTTTTGTTCTTCCCACATTATGACGTCATACTGCATGTGTATCTATAACTGAACAGACAACGGCAAAATATACTCTCTAACTCGCACACACCCCCAAAAAGTCCAAACTATTGTTTCGCCAATACATAAAGTGCGTATGTATCGACCTTAACGTTAAACATGCGTGTGCAATGCATAGGAAATAGGCGGACAAAAAGTTATGTTTTGCTTGATCATGAGTATGTATTGTATACCTTGCAACTAATCTTGCACATTTACCCCATCAGTCTATATTGCCGTACTGCATGGTATAGCTGTAATTTCTGCTTTGCCAAATATTTTTTACCTGGTTCCACCTGTATGCTATTTATAGTAGCGGAATTCGAACAACATAGAATTCACATGTCATGGAAAATTAAGGGTTGGATAGCTGGATATTCCCCACCAAGAAGTCTACGTGAATAAATACTTTACTACTGCGTTTTTCATTTCAGATTCTTACTTTTCAATTCCTCGCATTTCGTTTTAAAGTTTCGTATATTTTCATGCATCCTTCCCAATTCGACCTTTATAGAAAACGGACCTTAACTTATATTAAATCCACCCTTGATGTGTAATAGTAACAAGTCCAAGAATAGATGCCGATTCAATACTTAAAAGGTTTCTTAATTATAACCTATAAGGGACCGGTCATAAATTATGTGCACTGGGGCAAGTTGTAGGTATGAAACAAATCATCTAACCTTGGGGGTGTGTGGTATGAGACGAATTACGACATTTGTGGGGTACAAAACAAAAAATGAGTGGAATACTATGTCTATGATTAATAAAACTACAGACTTTTATAATACAATATACTTTTAAAAAAATCGAGTGTATCAGGTTCCTAAATGTTCCTAGCCGTAAATTGCAATGTACTGAGTACAGTAGTATTTATGAAAGTGTCTGCAACCTGAACAGTCTTTGATTACGTTGTTTTACCGTCGAGTATGGCTCCTCTGCTCGTTTACTTTTAGAATGATTTAAATATTGAGAAAGATATGAAACACGTCACGACGTTCTGTTGATATACCCAAAGTCTACAAATATGTGAGATCAGGCTCTATTCTAGAAATATTGCCTGACACAAACCTTAATCCTATCGCTTTTCACCCCGACAGCAAAGTTTATATTTAGTATCCAATCAAAATATGTCGCAGGAGAAATTTGCAACTAACTGGAAAGCAAATAATTTCGTGAGTAATTTGTTTGTTTCACATTTTTTTAGTTAATGAATTGGTACCGTGTTTTGAGCGTTTTTGTATAAAAATTGGTATTAAGATTTTGAGTAATGTTTTTCCTTTTTCCTAGATCTGACCCAGATATTCACCAAGGGCATATAAATAGTATTATTATATAAAGTATAGTGCTTTATAGAGATGGCGAGCACTGATAAAAGTGATAATCTCACATGGGAGATTATTTATGATGATTTCACAATCATGTGAAAATTGTCGCTTTTCAATTATCGCTTTTCTGTAAAAATTATCGCTTTTCAAAGACTGTCGATCCTTTATATATAATAAACAGGAAAACACATGGGTGCTTGGAAATACCAGATTTATTTCTTCGCTGCGCTCACTCGTGAAAAATCATGTTCATCACTCTCTAATATTTATAACTACGCTAAATATTTCAATACAGACAATGGATTGCAATAATTTGCAAAACAGTTCTTAGAATTTTATGTTTTTGGGGAGAGGTGGTACAAAACATTCCATCTCCTTTGAGGGGGTTATTAAATGATATTTTCAGACGCTTTTTTTGCGGTATGGTTGGAATGCCTCTTTACTCACACGGTACGCCATGCTTTATTGGGTTCCTAACCTAACTGAAAAATATAACATTATTGCGATAGTTATACTCAGCCTATTATTCGCAAAAAAATAATAAAACGATATTACCCAATATCCATAAAAGTACTAAAATATCTCCATCATCTCATATTTAGAAGTAACAGTACATCACATTCGTTGGAAATTTGCAAGAGCGCTTTTCCCAGCTGCGTACTTTACACCCAAATTAAAACGCAAGTTAGGACAGTAATGCCGAAATGCATGCCACAATAACCAGAACTGATCAATTTTGAACAGGTCAACTATTCGCTACAAACTTGACAATCTATCTTTGTCTCTTTCACTCCCATAGTGCATAAAAATTCCTAAACGTTTGAGGTTGCAGTATGCGTGTCACTATAAACAGATACAATACAGTAACAATTTTGCCACCTGCTCGCACTAGTCTGCCAAGCAAGCAGATTAATATTTACATTGGCCTTATTATCATAACTTCAAATGAAACTCTATAATAAATCACAAATCGTTCATGCGTTGCGAGAGTGACTGCTTCGCCAACAGTGCTCAGCCAAAAAGTTTTGATTGTTGCTATAACAGTGAAAATTTTAAGTAGCTATACTACCACACTATATCATTTACTGAGCGTATAGGTGTTATTTTATGGAATTTGATATAATGCATCCAAAACAGTAACGTAGACAGAGGGGGCCCCGCCCCACCGTCCCCTCGTGGCAAAATATTGGAGCCCCTTGTAAAAATTCTGTCAAGCATGTGCATGCATTATATTTTAATTTCTCAGTTGTAATGGAGATTTAATATCTTCCTATGTTTTAATGTTCTGGATTCGTTTGTGACTAAGTAGAGTTGTTATGTGTTAAATGATTATTTAAAATCACGAACTGACACATCAGGCTGGTTATATTCAGCAAATTTTCTCCCAGTACTGCAAGCTCGCATTTTCAGCGAACTTGCGTGGAAAAATTGAAGCTTTTGCATTTTTCAAAGAACTGACCACTTTCTGTAAGATGTCCGCTGACAATACGAGCCCGCACGAGTGGGAGAAACTTTGCTAAATTTGACCAACGTGCATTAAAATAGCCCTCAAAATGCTGAAAATACCAACTTTAGAATTTCAAAAAATTTTCCGGGGACCCCTTGAAAGTTAATCCCCGAGCCAACGGCGCGAAGCAACAGAATAAGAAGTATAGCAGAAGCGTAACTCTAGTCGTTTCCCTTATTGTTTTACGTCCACGAAAATTTTAACTCGCTCACGCGAATCACGTCATCCTGGCTAGCACAACCGAAAGTTTTTATCAGGTTTTGGTAGGTACAAAGTGCCGGTTGTACTAGCCAGGATGGCGTGATTGATGACGAATCGCTTGTAAAAACGCGGACAAATACGTGCTTGAGTTACGCTTCTGCTATACCTTCCTACTCTGTGGCGAAGCGCCGTGCGAGGGTACTAATTCCGCCCGGCTATTTACACCCGGGGAAACGAAAGCATTAGCGAAATGTAAAGTTCATCAATGATCGCGGGCGTGTATCACTGTGCGTGTCGAGTGGGTGGTCATCCTCACTGATCTAAAAAATATGGCGGAGATCGGAAGAGTTAACACTGATTGGTCAAATTTAAAAATTGCATTATAACGTCTAACGACTGCATGACGACAGCAAAATACCAAACGTCCAAATATTTCTTGATTTGATGATTTCTTGCAAATATATTTCATTTTTGCAAGATTTTGTGAATTTCAAAAGCTTTTTAAAAAATAAAGGCCGAAAAATTGCTAAAAGAAGGGAGTGAAAACGCCGACTAAGGTAGGTTTGTTTTAAATATTTATGCATTGTTCGCTAATATAACGGCTTTAAAAGCTGACCGTTGCGTATATTTTAAATGAAAAAGACAGCATATAATTTCAGTGTTTCTTTATTGTTTAACCTTTTTTATTATATTAAATTAAAATGTTTAAATAATTTGAAATCATTTTATTTCAAACTCAAACTGTTTATCGACGTCGCGATAAAGGCAGTTTATAGTTTTATAAAGAACATTTTAAAACTTTTTGCGAAGCGTTTGTGGTTGAATTTTACCTTAAATTAAAGCTTATATTACGTGTAATAACATACTTTATATATATATGTTTCGGGAATTGATAATTTTGTACTTAAGAGTGATATTTTTAGGAGATTTTTCATTAGTAAAAATATTCTTAACAAAATTATCGTGTTACCATGACAACTGCTTTAAATACGTCATGTTCGGAAAATACGTTTTGCCAGCAAGGCGAGGGTTTCTGCATGCATGCATGTATTTTCTAGTTGTATTATATAATGCTCATGGTGGCAGTCCAAACACATTTTCACATAAGAAAAAAAAAATTATTCGAACTAGCACAGGATAAAATTGCTTAAAAATTAAGCCCTTCCTGGGATATTTTCCCCATGCAGTGGGTGGGGCTATTGTCAAAACTTTATATCCTGGGTGTGGGCCCAGGGACGTGCTGGCTAGCGACGAGCCGACGAGAACTTGTTGTGGGTCCCTGCCATCATGGGCCCCTAAAAATTAAAATATTGTAAAATATAAAAAATATATAGATTTTCATTTTGAAAATCAAGATTAATTAAGATATTACAATTTATATTTAAAAAATTTAAATTTAGGAAAATATTACAGATTTGAAAATTTTAGCAAATTACGGTATATTAATTCGAAATTACTGAAAAATTGTATGTCCGGAATTTTTTACTCCCCCACGATTAGGGTGACTGAAATGTTTCATGTTTCATCAGTAATACCCCCACCTCAATCTTGATCCATCCATCACTGGGCCTGGGCCCCATCAGGCGTTGCTTATGCGTCGTCCTTTTCAAGACCACAGCACGTCCCTGGTGTGGGGATTTAGAACGCTTTCCATCTTGGCGCATATCGTTTAACATTAGCACCAAAATAATTAAATTTATCATTCAAAAACTGCCTCGTCCCTCGTCGCTTCAGTTGGGAATAGAGATCAGTGGGAAAAAATGGGAGCGCCGGGCTTAATGGGAATGCGATAGAACGTGAAGCGACTCGGAAATCCCGCATCCAAGATGGCGTATGTTCTAATGGCCACATGCGGCTAAATCGAGGAATGCACATTTGCCCGACGCCATCTTGAATCATTATTACCTGGGGACATCCGTGGTTATCTTATGATAATAATGAATTAGTAAAATGGTTATCCATTAAAGTGCTCCTGTATCCCTTGTCTACATCCGTAGTTCATTTCTATTATCAGCTGGGAAGCAAACACGCGATATAAAGTATTTTTTTATTAAATTGACTAGAGATATTTACTATGAAAAGATGCTGATTTTTATGGCAAATTCAATGGTGTTCTCCGATTTTCCATCTACTCTGTACAAAAATTCCTATAGTAGGGCAAAGACTCGAGTTTTAAAGTATTAAAGGGCGAATATCTCGGTTCAGTACGTTTTTTAATGAAAAAGGAAAACTAGGGCTGTTGATACAGAATTTCATGCAGAATCGAAAGATATTTTCGGAATTTCCATCTATCGTGCACACAACTATATGCTCACTATACGAAAGTAAATTTGCGTTTGCGTGCCAGAGACTAAGGACACTAAGTGTCGATTAATGCATACAAATCACTGTGAAAAATATCGATACGCGAAATGCTGTTATTTTGTATTTTCGATCGGTTTATTTTCCTTTATATGAAATCAAAAGCTAAAATAAGTCATCATAATATGATTATTTATGATTTAAAAACATCAAAAGTGTATTTATTGTGATTTTTGCTGCTGTAAACTACAATCTTGGACATAACTAGTTGAGACTATTTTCCCCCCATAGAAAATTCGCGTATTTTTATGATAAACTCCATGTTGAATCATGTTGCCATTCTTAAACCCCCGCTCCCCCAACTCAATGTTGAGCTTGTATCATGGTATATTACCAAAAGTTGTTTCGGCGTTGCATGTTCACAACATTGAACTGGGGGGAGGAGGGGACAAAGTTTGTTTTGTCAATGTTCAATAACTTTGTAATATTAGCTGAAATGGTCACAAGGGTTTTGTCCAAGATTGTCTGAAGCACACTGAATTTAATTGTGCATTATAACTCAATCTTTTTTAATTTTCTTCCACTCCAGTAATCTGAAAGACGGATATACAGGTTACTTCTTGTTTTTCGAGCAATATATATATATATATATTCGTTTGCATGAAAAGAGAGCAAAATAATGCCTATTCGAACTTGTCACATCCTAAAATATACGCATGAATTTTTCTTGTTGTTTCATCTAAAATATATAGTTTTCTACTGCCAGAAGCAAGTAATATCATGTTACTAGGGCATAGAGGTCGAGACACATGCATTGGGATTTAATTCAATTATGTAAATATCACGTTCAAGTGTCGCTGTGTATAGGTATTTTTTATAAGATGACGTCATTTGTTCTATAGTTTATCAGCCTCAAACTTGCTTTTAAAACTTATAATTTAACCCCAAATTTTTTATATGACGGTTAACCAAGTATAATCTTTATTGTGGTTTGATAAAAGAACGGTAAACAGGCCATTAGAACGGTAAACGGCGACTCCAATTTAAAACAATGACTAGACCTATCATTTACTATAATATCTTGCTGCTATCCCCGTTTACCGTCAATATCACATCAAATCTTTTCGTTAATCGTTTGAAATGTTCTTATATATTATTATAAAAGGTTTATGCTCCAAAAGTCATGGCGATATTCTCGTATTTCTTTACTATGGCCAATTTGAACATTGTACAGGCGACTCTTTGTTCCTCGTGGGGGGTCGCCATACTATAATAACCTGTGAAAAGTGCCGATGACCTATATGAAAATAGCTGTGTAGACAACGTTTAGCATGTCCATGATTCCATTTCTTTTGAAACTCTGTAGCTATGTTCTGTAGCAGTAGCTAATTGGTTCAAATGGACCAGGGAACGTTCGCACGTTAGAGTGAATAGGCGTTTTCTGAGCAAACCATGTTATCAAGTTTGACCAATTCGGTTACTCTTAGTGTTGGATATGTTTTTACATTCACTATACGAAGCTTTCAATGATGATATGGAATAAGGTAGAAATCAAGTTTACCAAAAATCCAATAAATAATTTACTTTCATCCAGACGTGTATTATGTCCTCCTAATTAATTTCCCTTTACTTACAATATAAATATAGATTTTGCATCGCCTGGAACAATTGCTAATATGGATAAAAATTTCGGTTACCTACAGTCCTTGCAGTGTAACATATATTTAATAATTTTTCCTCCATCGCAACACTAATTTATCTGACTTTCTAACCATAACTCTCAAACCATGGTATGCTTGTAAAATTCCCATATTCAGACAGTAGCTTTATTTATATACATAACAATTTAGTATTTAGGCATGTGCGAGCGACAATTATCCAATCAGATTCCAATATTTTCATTTTCCCGCGAATACGTTTGTTTTGATTACATCATTCATGATAGATACTATGACATCATAACTGAGACCCAGGTCATTGCGCGGAATTCAAGATGGCGTCGGGCAAATCGGCATTCCTCGATTTAAGCCTGGTCATAGGATAAGAAATGAATAGAAGGGCAACTCGCGTCGGAACCTTTGAAGTTTTTGAAGCCGCGCATGTCGCCTCGCGCATACCGGAAATTGCCCGCTCTAATTGCTCGCAGCCAGTAAAGCCAGTCAAATTTATTAGAGATTTGTATTGCAGAATGGCCATTTGGCTGAATAAATCGACTATTTTTCGCAAACGAACGATTCAAATTACAAACCACGGCTGCTGGTTGTAATTTGAAGGTTAGTGAATACATTTCTGTTGGTTATGAGCTGTTAAAGAATTGCTAAATGCGAAATTTAAACGTATTAATACATGTTGTTTACTTACAAAGTATAAAGTACAGTATTGGTTATGAGCTGTTAAAGAATTGCTAAATGCGAAATTTAAACGTATTAATACATGTTGTTTACTTACAAAGTATAAAGTACGGTAGTTAACATATGATAGTTTGGTTTATTTATTGGAAAAATTCGATGTATTCGAAGTAATATTGTAGTAATAGGAATGAATGTTAATTCATAATCATGATATTTTAATTACATAAATAAATAACATCATTTTCTGATATTGTTTGTATTTGTAGTTCAACATGTCAGACACAGACAGACAACTTCCCGCACGAAATAAATTTGATTAATTGCTCGTGACTTTGAAATTTATACTTTTTTAAATAAAATTTGATGCAATCCAAAACCTGTACTGATAAGATTTGACATAAACCTCGAAAATCGAAATAAATAACACAGTATACGCGATCGACTGTCAGCATTTCATTCAGATTCGGACTGTAGCTCACACAACAATATCAAATTTCTCCCTAAATATTCGTTTCTTTCTATGCTAACCACAATAATAATTTAGGCTTACATTGCCTCTGCAGGCAGTTGTAGTAGTTTGATATTCCAATCCTTTGTTTCCGAAAAATAGTCGATTTTGTGATCAAAATGTACATTTCGTAATACAAATCCCTATTGCACTGACTGGCTTTTACTGGCTGCCGCCGGCTGCGAGCTTGAGAATCCCGCGCGTGCGCACTGAAAATTGGTTACGCGTTGTACACGTGAGTTGCCCTTCTATTCATTTCTTATTCTATGGCCTGGTTCACATATGCCTGCGGCATGCCTGCGACTGTATCATCATGCCTCTACTTGCCGCCGAAATACCGGCAAAGTTGAACTCAAGTCAACTTTCCTGGCCTACCGCCAATGTAACTGTGTCACTGGAGGCAATCGGCGAACAAATATTCACATAATTTACGTTTTAAGCTACCACCGGCATCGTCTCCGGTACGTCGCAGGCACGTCGCAGGCATATATGTGAACCAGGCTTTAGCCGCTAGTCTAATTGGCCAGTAAATGGCCGAGCCATAATGCAAATAGGGAGGACTCTTCAAGGTCGTTATGTATCGCGAGGAAACGTTAAAGTATATTTCCTGTTTATTGAAGAAGAGTACGAAGGTATATTCATTTATATTCTACGCTCAAAAATGTATCAATTCTCTTAATTAATAATATATGTAAATATTTAAAAATATCAATCATACATTATTTAAATTAATAGCTTCGAATTTTGACTGTTGTAGACATTGGCAAGTGGTTCTTGGTTCAACGTTTCTGGAGAAGGAAACGTTATTTCCATATTTGGCCAAGATCCGATAGAAGTTGCCAAAATATACGGAATTAATTGCACTCTGTCAAATTAAAGAGATACGCTGATCAAAATAATCCCTGTCGAATCTTAGGTAAAATATTGTTAAATTATTTTCTATTAATCAATACTGTTTATTTGGCTTTTGCACCATGTGTAAGTAGCAAGGTTAAGGATGCCATCTTGAATATATTTTTAATTGTTTTCACCATATTGTGTTTTAATACAGAAGTGCATCCCTTGCAAATTTTGAAATTTACCTGTAGGGAATTACACCCCTTGCAGGAAGGGCCTATTGCTGAGTCTATTGTTTTCAATTTTTGAGGCTTCACACCTGACTACTAAGATAATTTCATTAATGTATTTTACAAAAAACAAACCTTGTGCACTTACTCAGCATCAAGTTTGAGTGATTCAAACAGTGACAGTACCTTAAAACAAGGCCTGCTACACATAGTGATATCTCTCTTATCCGGCAAATTAACCCAGCTTTCGCAGAAAAATCCCCCATGTTTGAACCTCTTTCAGCATACTGTTCTTATTAATTTCATTGGGGGAAAACATAGCTGGGTGGGGCCGAGCCAGGTACCAATTAGATCATGTATCAAGGTCGTCAGAATTGGGGGAGGCTTGAGCACCCACCCACCCCCATATTCCATTTGTATAAGGAAACACACACAAAAGAACTAGAAAGTGCAAAGGCATTTCAGATTTATTGGCTTGAGGCTGACTTGAGCCCCCTCTCCCCAAATATTGATTTACTTCCGATGGTCTTGTGTGTGTATATATATATATGTATATATATATATATATATATATATATATATATATATATATATATATATATATATATATATATATATATATATATAATAAGTTTTCAAAAAATATCAGATTTTCTAAGAAGATCTTTTCTTGCAGGATATTAAAGAAATCAAGAAATGAAACAAGATGGAATGAATATTTATTAAATTACAGATTTTAATATAAATTTAATTATTATACAAATTTATCTATTGTGTAAGTATAATAGAAAGTTTATAAGATGCATAAAATACTCTACAATGTACAAACGTTTGTCACCATTTATTATAATCATATCTTCAAGGTTGTAAACATGATATTTCAGAGATCTGTAAAAAATATGCTTTCATTGTTAATTCAGAGGGAAAGAAGTATTATTTTGTGTAGTAGTGGGATGGCTTTACTTGGGTGTATTGGGGGAGGTGGAGCTGTGTGAAATCCTTGGCAATTATCAAACAAAATAATAAAGTATTGGGTCTTTATGACCTCATAGGAAACTTTGTTTTGAAAAAAAATTTACATGCTTGGCTCATTGAGCTTGTCTGGGGTCCATAGTGACTGATGCATCCTCCTCAGTTGTTGCTCAGGCCCTGTTTTATGACCAACCCTGGTTTAGAAACCCTCGTACCACATGAAGTCATATATGCATGAGGGAAAATAGATTGTTTCAACTACTAATTCCACTTGTAATTGTTACCTACACCCCATATAAAATTTTGGTTTCCAATTCAGGGATGGATTAAGTTTTTTTAAGATTTTATATCATTAAGCTTTGTACAGCTATGTACCTATGAGGCAATATTGCGATAGTTAATGGCCCTGATGATAACTCCATCACGACTCAGCTTTCACTTTCCGATATGATGATCTTGAGTATGTACAATCATTGTCTAACATTGATAATATCAAAATATTGCCCAACCCTTTTTACTGGTGATGAAGTGGTAATGCTAAACCTGAGGGGGGTCTAGGTAAACCACAGGGGGTAGGTTAAAATAAATTCAATGATGGATTCTTGCAATTCACGTGGTGGAATTAATGTTAGAATGTTAGAGTTTGTAATCTAAGTGAGAATATATACATTTTAAGACATAACCAGTTCGTAGTGGCAGTCGTTCCTGGTTAGGTCTTAAAATGTATATATTCTCACTTGGATTACAAACCCTAACATTCTAACATTAAAATAAATTCATAACATGGAGGCCTGTTCAAAACTCCTAAACCTCAAATGCCGAGGACTAAAGCCAAGGAAAATCTGAGAACCCCATTGGCTAAATAATTTTCATTTAAAAAATAATTATTCAGCATGCATATTTCACATATTGTTATTTTAAGAAAAAGTGGAAAGTCCTACACATTTGGCAAAAAGAAAGAGTAACTTAAGACCAACATAAAATATATTCGCTTTTGGTAAAGCGTTAGACGAGGGCGGTTCAATTCATGTTTCCCCCGAAACAGGACTTCTTGTTGACTCATGATTTAAATCATATTTAAATCGCATGTGGTTAGACGTGTAATATATCGCTCCACATTATTCTTAAATTTTTTGAGTTATTTGCTGGAATACTCTGTAGCAAGTATTGTAATCGAAATGCAAGAACTACGGCTTTGCTGGACGGGTGATTTGGAGAAATTGAAGCTTTTTGTAAGCAAGAATGTTGATTTTGTCGGCGTATGGACTTCACCAGGCAATGATAGAAAAAAATACAGTGATGGTTATAGCTCAATATCCTGGAGCAAATCCAAGAAAGTGTTGGAAATAGAAGGCAGAGACAGGAACCTGATAACAGCTAAGTTGTGTACAATGTTATGTAATGATTTCGATCCTGTACAGTCAAGCAAAAGCGACAACTATTGCGAATTCCCTTCCACAAGCAATGAAATGCTTGTTGAATTGGAGGGCGTTAAACTCGATGTAACAATTACTGAGAAAGATATTCGTGATAACAAACATAGCATTAAAAACGTGGAAGATTGCCTTGATAAAGTAGTTGGTAAATTAAACATTATTAACCAACAGTTCGATGTATTTAGGGCAGAGTTTCAGTTGTTGAAAAACCAACATACGATTCAATATTCGCCTAAAGCTGTCGAATATTCAAATTTGGACAACCAAAACACCTCCGGATTGCAAAAACGTCATGAGGAAAACAATAACATAATAGGATCGAATCTAAATGATGACATTGTAATGAGTCGTAATGATGCATTACAATCTCTGGTAAATTTGCGGTCTGAGTGGCTTTCCAATGTTTGTTATGATACTCAATTAAAGCGTCTTGAAAGGGAACTGCATGATGAACAAGATAAAACCAAGCAACTTGAATCTGAGCTAACGGTTGCCGAAACAAAAATCTTACAACTCGAACAGACACTAAACCTACACGAGTTAGAACAAAAGAGTGAAGAAACTGACAATGGGCTTTGTCATGATCATTCCTGCATTATTATGGAGACACTTAGTACTAATTGCATTAGAAATCAACACGCGCCTTCGACTCAAGAGAATACCTGTACTAATAAATATATCACATCTAAAGAATTACCACCTATAACCCTCGAATACCACCAAAACAAGTTGATAAGCAGGAGCCTCAAAAACATGCTGGTCAAGTAAGTCAATTCCCAAAATATACGGAAATTTCGGACAAGAACAGCAACGACAATGCAAAACGACACAAACCATCACAGCGTTACCCATAGAACACCATCAAAGAAATCGACGTGGCGACGAAATAAACATGGCGCTAGAATCAACCAGACTGAGGAGGGTTTTCGCAAGGACAAATGGAAAGCCAATATGAGGTTTTTACAGTATTATTACTAGAACATGATTTTTCCCTACCAGGTCGCCCTACTTCAATTCATCGCGGACAACGTAATTTAAATAATAAAATTCAAATTAACATTAATAAAACTGTTATTTCCAATGCTAATGACTATTTCTACGTTCCGAAACTACTATTGACAAATACGATGTCATTAGCTCCCAAAATTGATGAAGTGAGTTGTTTTGTCACAGAAAAGAGTCCTGACCTTGCCTGTATAACGGAAACATGGTTAAACGACCGTATCTCAGATTCCTGCCTCGATATTCCAGCAGTGGCGTGCTGGCAGGGGGGGCCGGGGGGCCACGGCCCCCCCTGCTGGCAATTCTTGGGGGGCGCAGAAATGAAAAGGGGGCGCCGATCCCGCGCCGAATTTTGAAAGTGGGTGGGAAAAAACGCATTCGCAAAAATATAGTTACCTCCGCCAAGAAAACGACAAAGTGATATATTAAATTACAGACTATTTTGTCTATTAAGCCTTGCTACTTCACGGCGCACACGAAATCATTTATATAGGAACATGATCAGTGATCAAACGCAATGTCTCATCACCGAAATATTGGTCAGGTTTGGAAGAGATCACGGGAATTATGCCCTTTTTTGCTGGTATTATGCCCTTATATTACGCCCTTTATTATGCTTCACGAGAGCGGCGCAAATTAGATAGTTGAAGTTATGATAACGTAAAGTTGTAATGAGTAATGTAAGTTATGAAATAATGCTGAAACGCGCCCTTTTGGCAGCCAGGCAAGGAAACCTTAAAATGCATATGCGTGGGTTGCAAATTTCGACACGTTATAATGCCGTTTCCTGACCATCAGATTTCTGTCAAATCGTCCTCCAAAGTCCAGGAAATGGCATTTCAGAGACTCTAAATTCAAAAATTTTCCTGGGAGGCATGCCCCCGGACCCCCCTAGACAAACCTCGCACCTTCGGCGCTCGGCTCGTGCCTTCGGCCCTCGTTTATCAAGTGTAATATTATAGGGGCGCATATTGTTTGACAGCCCACTGGCCCCCCCAGAAAAATAGTACCCAGCACGCCACTGTATTCCAGGTTATAATTTTGTTCATAAAAACCGCAGTGTGGGTTCCCACGGAGGGGTTGGGGTGTACATCAGGAACACGATATTTTATAAGCCTCTGAATAATCTCCACCATACAGATTACGAAGTTCTGTGGGTCTATTTTCGTCCAAGTAGACTTCCTCGCGGGTTTTCCTGCTTGATACTTGGTGTCGTTTACCATCCACCTAATGCTAATGATGATGAAATGCTCCAATTTCTCTCCACATCACTGATTACTATTGAAAGCACCTATCCTGGCTGTGGGTTTATTCTTGCAGGCGACTTTAATCGGTTAAAATGCAATCGGATATTAACACAGTTCAGTTGCAAACAGATTGTTAACGTTTCCACAAGGCAACCAGACTTTGGATCTAATAATAACCAACTTACATTCGTTTTATGATAAGAACTCTGTCGAAAAATTTCCGCCATTTGGTCTTTCAGATCATAATGTTGTGATTGTCAATCCTTGCAAAAGAGAACCCAAGTCATGCAGTAGAAGAATTATCTCTAGGAGAGATTTACGATCTAGTAAAAGGCATGAGCTTGGAAGATACCTTACATCTATCGATTGGTCCTCTCTGGATCATTTTGACACATGCGAAATGAAACTCCAGTATTTCGAAGAGTTAGTACGTCTCGGTATTAGCACCATTATGCCAATAAAGAAAACGGCTTTGCATGTACACGATCCTCCATGGATTACTGCAGAATTTAAAGAGCTTATAAGGAAGCGTCAAGCTGCTTTCTGCAGTGGAAATACCTTTCAGTTCAAGTATTACCGGAATCGGGTTAACCGCGAGCGAAAGACATGCCGTGCGAAATTCTACTCTTCAAAAGTAAAGAATCTTAAATCGACCAAACCGAAGAGATGGTAGAAGGAGGTGAAGCAGATTGCTGGTATGGTACCTACAACCGGCTCCGATGACTTATGTAGTCAACTTCATTTAGACGATATCGAGAATATGCAACGTCCTGACATTGCGAATTTAATTAATAACGCCTTTTTGGAGCCCATGAACTCCTTCAATCCACTGTCAACCCTTCCCCCCTTTGATAATTATTCCTCTTTTCAAGTAAACGTACTGGAAGTCTTTCATTTATTGAAAGCAATTAATCGTGGAAAGGAGTGAGGTCCTGACGAAATTCCCAATTGGGCTCTTAAGGAATATGCTGAAATCCTCGCACAGCCAGTATGCGCTGTGCTAAACAGCAGCTATGCCGAACAACAACTACCTAAATCTTGGAAGCTTGCCAACATTGTGCCCCTCATAAAAACTAAGCCCGTTAGCGACATTTGTAAGCAGTTACGACCAATTTCACTTACTGCCGCTATTTCGAAAATCGCCGAGGACTGTGTTGTTAAAAAATACATTGCTCCAGCTATCATGAGTATAATCGATCCAAGTCAATATGGAGTAATACCAAGAAGTCCAACTACTCTCGCTGTTATATCTATGATCCATGAATGGTCGCAAGCTACTGATGGCACTGGCTCTGCTGTCAGAGTCATCCTGTTCGATTATAGAAAAACATTCGACCTTATCGATCATGCTTTACTGGCTGATAAAATTTCCAATTTAGCTATTCCACGTGCGGTTGCTCGCTGGACAATCGATTTTTTGATGAATCGAAAGCAGAGAGTGAAATTATCCAATGACTGTTATTCGGCGTGGGGAGATGTACTTTCCGGTATCCCTCAAGGTACAAAATTAGGGCCCTGGCTATTTTGTTTAATGATAAACGATCTTGATATTTGTGATATATCGAGGTGGAAGTTTGTTGATGACACAACAGTTGCTGAAGTAGTTAGTAAGGACACAGAGAGTCGTGTTAAAGGCGCAGTTGATGTTGTGGAAGATTGGTCGAAGGCAAATGGGCTATCTCTTAACGCTGAGAAATGTAAAGAACTGAGAATCGATTTTAAAAAAATTAAACAATATTTTGATCCTGTACTGGTGGGTGGAGAAGCATTGCCTATAGTTGAGAGTGCAAAAATATTGGGTCTTGTTATGACAGGCGCACTTCAGTGGAAAGATAACATCAGAGAGAGTATAAAGAAAGCTAATAAACGCCTCTATTTTATAGTATTATTGAAACGGGCAGGCGTAAATGTCAAAGATGTTTTGAACTTTTATTGTACAGTGATCAGGCCTGTATTCGAGTATTGTGCGCAAGCCTTCCATCATTCCATCCCAAAGTATTTGGCAGACGAACTTGAGACTGTCCAGAAACGTGTGCTAAAAATTTTATCTCCTGAAATGACATATTGTGAGGCCCTTGAGTATTATAGACTGCCTACTCTATTTCAAAGAAGAGAGGACATGTGTGACAAACTCTTTACGAGTATCATCAAGGATCCAATGCATAAACTTCATCATCTGCTGCCCCGAAGAACGAGACTGATTATTCTTTCAGGACGAATCGGTATTTTAATATGTACGTTACACGCACGAACCGCTTTTATAACTCTTTTATCCCTGCTATGTGTAGGAAGTTTGTAGGATGCTTATTTTAATCGAATTTCGATCGTGGGTGGGTTTTATAATATTGTATTAATAATATATTTATATGTAGTGCATGTGATAATATGTATTCCACGCAATTCAGCTTCTGGCTGCAATGTGGTTTCAATTTAATAATAATAATAATAATAATAATAATATATATATATATATACCTTTTGTGGGGTGATATATCACACTCCAACAAATTGCCACTCATTCCCTCATGATGTTGATCTACTTCCATAGAGTCAGAGTCTGAGATATTTTGTCCTTTGTTAACAACTGGAGATACTAGGGGCAAAATCATGCCCCAGCTTACATGGGGGTAGAGGTTTCCACGTCGCCTAAATAAATCAATCGCGATTTATTAATTTATTTTGGACCCCATGGCATCACACGTTGAATACTGTAAAATATTTATGTAAATTTTTACTGTGCTTGCCTTGCATATTTGACACCATATTTGCGTTCGCGT
>CACRXK020001603.1:0-51975 GCA_902702795.2 Paramuricea clavata
ACGTAATACAAATATACTGAAAATATGCAAACTTTGCAAGGCTATATTTTCCAAGCTTTACAACATTTCGCAACCAAATTTTGCAAGTTTACTAATTTTAATAAGTTCTTAACGGGAATTTACTTTTTTTGTGCCTAGATCGGTTAGATCAAAAATTTGTCTAACATGCAAGTTGTGTATTCAGCTTAGCTCTCAGTTGCAAGAAAGCCGGATGATTAGCGCACCTTCACTTACTTACATATACTACCTCTCTATAATCGACCTATTATAACGACCAGAGACAATGCGCTCTTATTAAAAGTCTCGTTACTCACAAATGGAAACTGGTCACGTGTAAACATTCCCAATGTACTCCAGTTCATTGATCTGACAAAATTCTCATGTTCATCTTCTCCAAAGCCATAGAGAAAGGTCGAAGGTAGTTTTGTTGAGATCTGTAGATACTGATCACTGAACACAAGAGGTGCCACTGAGGTGTCCCATCTGAAAAATAGAGTGTTTTAAGACGCTCTGTTCACGAGCCTCAGTAGGAGACTTAAGCTACGGTAAACCAATGCAAAACTCACAGAACTTGACCGTCAGATTTTCTTGATATCTTCAAAGAAAATGGAAATTTCACCACCTCTGTATTATACATTGGTTCACGTCCTTCATATACTGAGGTAAGATTGAGCGGTACTTCGTAACGGTCGTTTTCGCTGTCAAATATCTACACAAGATATAATTGCTAGTACATATTTGCTTATTAGAGGGACTGGTGGGTTGCAGTTGAAAATATATTGTTAAAGCTAGGGTTTACACCATCAAAGTTTCTGTGATCACAGTAGGAATTTTGCATCGGTAAAATCGGCAAAGTTTTGAAGGATTTGTAAGAAATGTTTGAGGGAACTGATTTAATGTTTAACGCTAAGTTAGTTCCTGAAACATTTCTTGCAAATCCTTCAAAACTTAGAATTTACTGATGCAAGATTCCTACTGTGATCACAGAAACTTTGATAGTGTAAACGCTGCTTCACTCGCGTCTGTAATCAGTTGACGCCATAATTCTGACCCTCAACTTTTTTTCCAATTTCTTCAAGAAGAAACTGGCCGTACCTTAATCCGCAAGACATCATTGTGGCGAAATTGTAGATAGACTGTAATCTTCTCGCTGTGTTTCCCGTACAACGTTCTCTTGTCTTCACGAGATAAATGATATGCAGTTGTCAGACTTTCAGGAAAATCTTCCTTTTTTATCATTCTGTATGCGTTGAACTTGTTTGGGTAAAAACATGATGGCGCTTTCTGGAATATGGAAAGACCCACTGTTAAAATTTGAACACAGTTTTGGGGTTTACGCTTCAAAATTTCCAATTTCTATTTCCGGTGTCCAAACGAATTTAGGCATCACTTTATATTTTCTGCGTGAGCACAGAATACCATACAGAAGTCCATCTCCATTGTTTTTTTTGCGTAAGCGCTATTCGTCATGATTCGTCACTCAGCAAGTATACCGTAAACAGAAGCAGTCACCCCCCTGGACGTCCGCCATTTTGAGTATTTCCAGGGGGGGTGATTGCTTCTGTTTACGGTACTTGCTGAGTGACGAATCGTGACGAATAGCGCTTACGCAAAAAACAATGGTGATGGACTTCTGTATAGTATTCTGTGGCGTGAGTCTGTTAGTTTGTTCGGAATCATAAGCCTTGGTATTTATTAAAAAATAGTGTGTCTTCGCGCGCTTGTGGTGCACTGGTGCAACGTGCTGTTTTGCGCATGCTTGAAATACTAATTGACAGTTTTGCGCATGCTTGAAGTACTGATTGACAGTTTTGCGCATGCATGAAGTACTGATTGACAGTCCAATCATGCATTTAATTTAACATGGAGCGTTCAACACTGTAAATATGATAAACATTTTTGGAATGACTACTGCTTTGTAACTGATTAAAATACTCAGCGTGATGTCGGAGTAGTTTGCCAATCAATGAATAGCTTAAAAGCAATTATTGTTGAATCACATGCAGTGATAATTTTCATGCGCCATGGAACTGATCATATCACATTTCTACATTTTTCATCGTTTCACGTTATTCCATTGTAAACATCAAGACGATTTGATATCTAGACTACGTTTTCATAGATTTTCGTTTTCTCCATTAAGAAGGGAATAGAGAAATGGTCTAATTAGCTGAAGCAATGCAGGAACACTATGGTTGACCGTAGCCTTAAAGTTTTCAAATCTCTTCATATGAGCTGTACCAGTTGAGATGAATTATGTCACGAAATGTTTTAGTCCTGTCCGTAAACGATCTTTATAAATGAAGTTTATACCATTACGAAATCAAAATTAGCTAATTCAACTTTGTGCGCCCCCCGAAATGTCTTTTGCATCAACGCTGTGATAAGAGTTTTAAATTATTTAAATCGTTGTTATCCAGCCCAGGTCCATATGAACAACCCCTAACTACTGAATACAAAGACAGAAAAGCTTGGACTTTACCTGCTGGTTAACAGGTTGCTTCCATACACACCCCCTTGCTTCGCACAATGTTTGGTTCACAGCTTCTTCGCCTTCACTCAGACGTTCAGGGTAGCAATCAAATCGAGCATGATCTTCAACAGTTTCCGAGTCAACAAAATAACATCCAAACACAAATAAAAGAGCGACAAAAGTTTGAAAATATAATGCCATCACTATAGGTAGAATTACACCGAGCTTATGTTTGCATAACTAGCCGTGTCGGTGCGCACGAAATACAAAAGCACTTGTGGAAATACTTGTGTCATACATATATAAAAAAAACAAATTTTGTCATATGTAAACAGGATTAAGTTACCGAATGATGTCGACCACTAGCAATGAATTCGATCGGAATTACGATATCAAACGCATTACTACGTCAAAGTTGAGGGTATACGTTCGGGCATTTTCAGAATCCATGTCTGACGTGATTAAAATATAATAGGAGCACTACGGTTATGAGAAAGCTGGGGATTGATAGGGATACAACTACCTGTAAAATACAAGGAGAACTTCGACGTCAAGGCGCTTCATTTCTGCCATCTTGCATGGTATGGCTTCAATAGACCTTACGTATAATGACGTCACAAGGCTTGTTGCCCGCGAGGAATGCTGGTCTTAGTAGTCATCGCCCGGGAAAATTAAACATTCAAAATGGCCACTATCGAAATTTTCCCAGGCGATAACTACTAAGACCAGCATTCCTCGCGGGCATCAAGCCTTGTGACGTCATTATGCATGAGGTCTATGCTGACGTTGTTACTCCAGGTATGTATGGAGGTCACTGGTACTATGACGTCACGTATAAGACAATATAATACGTGTTTCAATGTTACTGAAATGCATAACGAGTATAAATGTCTAATGATTAATTAGCCATTGAAATATTTGCATCGCTATAAATACAAAACCTACTGTATAACTCTTAACGTTTTAAACAATTTTTACTTTAACTTGCATTTTAGAAAAAGCGGTTTAGCCTTTAATTTAGGTTTACCAACTGAAGTTGATTTCTTTCATGAAAAGATTCAAGATAAACGTTGATTTTACTACTTAAAATCAGCCATGAAATTTTAATGATAATCATGAAACCACAAAGCCAAATTTGGTAAATTAATTTCTATTCAACGTACACGTCGTTAACCGTTATTCATTTCTAAAGATAAAGCCATAATGGCGAGAAATGATATTAATTTATAGAAAGCTGAAGATTGTGTGTTCTTTACAAAGTCTCTGGTTGGGTAAGTGATTTTAACATTTTCTATGAAAAATATCATAAGGTCCAAATATCAGATGTGCTTAAAAGATTTAACGGAGAATGTATATCCGATGTTATTTGGAGTTATGTAAGTGGCATATAAAACTGTTTTGCCAGCGTTGTTGCCCCTATGAACAGGTTGCATTTTGCTGCAAAGAAATGATTTGGTTTGTTTAGATATGAAATAGTTGTACAAATCCAATTTACTCATTTGTATTATCTTATTTACCTAAATCAATATGATTTCAACCATTGTTAACTTCAAACACAAGAAATCTCCATCATCAGCTGTTTTCACTGGAATGATTGTCATCTTAAATTCACTAATACTGTTTAAATTAAACCACAATTACACTAGCCCGTTACATTATCGAAGTTTCTTTCATCAAATTCAAATGTGTATGCCAGTGTAAACTTCTTAAATCCACAGTTACGCCACAAGAATGTGAATGGCAGTTATTATTAATACTACATACATGCAACAAGGCGAACTGATGGACTAATTGAAAGATCAATACAGATGAATGAAAATAATTCCACTAAATTAAAATAATTCCACTAAGGTTTTCAGTTAATTTAGTACCAGCGGTGTTGAAAATTATACTATTGAAGATATCGACAAGCAAAACTATACTATTT
Organism: Paramuricea clavata; assembly: GCA_902702795.2. Lineage (NCBI taxonomy): Eukaryota > Metazoa > Cnidaria > Anthozoa > Malacalcyonacea > Plexauridae > Paramuricea > Paramuricea clavata. Next base: position 4,401 of record CACRXK020001603.1, read on the forward strand.
GCGCCATCTTGTATCGAGCACTCGCTAGCCTTTCATTAACGAAAATATACTTAGCAGGAACATACATCAAATTACCACGGCCCTTTGAAAAACAGGCAACTGAAAGGTTACCGTGGATAAATATGTTTAAATAATAATAATAAATCTAATATGATCGGATGAAATGTTTTCGAGTGAATGATTCCAGTAGCTCAGTTGATAGAGCGAGTCATGCTAGCATTTCGAAGGTCGTGGGGTCGAAACCCAGCCGGGGTAACCAATGTATATATACATATATACTACATGAAAACAAAGGCAGATCGTGTATTAAGCCAACAATGCTGATGTTATGTGGGTCATTAACTATTAATTGTTACAAAGTTCTTAATGATCATTTCAAACCTCACAAAGAAATGTGGGTGGAGAAAGCGACCACAATCTTGATTAACGTATGGAAACACGATTTAAATTAAATCTCTTCCCACAAAACATTTTCAATCTTCTATCTATAAACACTTTGTGTCATTATAAATAGAAACAGCTTCGGACTTTGGTCTTAGGATTTGCTCTTGTTTAGAGAAGAGACGCATTAGACAATACAAACGCATTACGATCAGGTCAGTGTCAGCCCTTCGTTAGTTCATCTGACAACGCGGCGCGATTTTTCCGTTTGTGAAAATTAATAAAACAGCCAATCAAAGGACATTTTAAAAAAGATATGTAGACCAAATAACTGAAAATGTTATAGCGTTTCTACATATTTAAAAAAACTTAAACCCGGATCAAAGTTATCGGTCAGTGAAAATCGAAAAATCGCGCTGCGTTGTCGAATCGCGTCCGGTGTGTCCGGACCTTAATACACATTATCGCATTAAAAAAAAGTGAATGTGTTTACAAGAATAGAACTTAATATTAACATATGATAAGAAAAGTACAATTCTAAATCTAAAACTATTGTAAAAATTAGTATTTCAATAAAATCTGATCTAAAAGGGATGAGATATATAATTTCAATAATATATTGGGACGACAGTCGTGTTCCTCATCCCAGTCACGTACATTGTCTTACAACATGTTATGTATATCAGCGACAAGCGTCATTGTAAAGGCTGATTTCCACTGTTGCGTTTTTCATACGCACGTACACGCACGTAAAACTTTGAATCCTATTCTTTTAAATATTATAAGTTTACAAATAAGTTAACAAATGCATACTAAAACTTGCGGAACACTTAATTCTGTTGCTTTTCTATTTGGTTAGTTCATAAGTAACATTTAAATGGATTTAAAGTTTTACGTGCGTATACGCACGTATGAAAAACACAACAGTGGAAATCAGCCTAAAACGTGACGAATTTAATAATAATAATACAGTGAGCTTGTAACGCATATCAGCACGTTACACGAGAAGAGGGTAGTCTATAGAGAACCTGGGAACGAGATTACGCGTGATCCTAAAGTTTGTCCATTATAGTATCCATCAACAAAATGCACAATCATGCGGTGTTTTTCTGGGACACCTGGGGCATTGAGTATTTCTGAAAACCCACCAACTGTGCGGCCTTTTGGACGAAATATAAAACAGCTTTTACTTCTTTGAACAATTCTTACTCCAAGTACTAGACGTTCTCTATAGCTTCAGTGCGCAAATTCTTTTGATTGTTTAGGCTAGCAAGGATCAACCAAAAAGATTAATTGGATTTGCGAACCAGTTGTGTGAAGATGTGAAAAATTTACCTGATTTTAGGAGAGTTGTTGGTAAGAGTATTGTTTTTATGAAATAAAGAGTACTTTCTTACACTATCAAAGGTTCTGTGATCACAGTAGGCCGGAATTTTACATATAGGTATATAAATTCTAAGTTTTTGAAAGATTTGTAAGAAACGTTCGTGATAACTGAATCAGTGTTTAACATTGTTCTAACTGACTCGGTGTTTAACAAAAGCTTCCGATGCAAACTTCCTACTGTGATCACAAAAACTTCAATAGTGTAAACCAGACTTGACAAACAGTTAAACCTATTTCAATAATGTTCCCTTTGCTTCAAAAGCACTACACGTAAAGACTATAGAGTATTTTTTGTTTCATTTGAAAAACGAAGAGAAAATAAGCGTGTCCTAAATTAGTTCGCCTCAAATTTTGGGGGGAGGAGAAGCGAGACGCGGAAACGTTATATAAAGAGAGTTTATTTTCCTGATGCCGGCAACAGATGTGTTTAAAGACACGGCATATATAAAGTATGTGTGTGTGGGAGGAATTTTGAACATATTCATGCCTTGATATGCAAATATTCCTCGATTTGTGTGTGCAGTGGAGAAAATTTGTCATTACATTCACCGAAACATAGATACACATCGTGTTTAACCGAAATTTGCACAAGTGGCCACGATTATACGACGCCAAGTTGGATTCGATACTTTTCCTTGGATGATTGTTGGAAAAGAAGTTGGTAAGGGATGAATTGATCGGGATTGAGTCAATATGCGAGGGTGTTAGAAGCTTCCTAAATATCGCTGCAGCTTGCCTTTGCGTTTCAGGAAAGCCGCCGGAGTCGAAACTTAAAGCAAGTCATGCAAAATGCACGAAATTCCAGAACATGTATGACAGAAGTTCAGGATACATTAATCTGTTAAGCTCTTGTTCCCAAATTTCCATTGCGTGCTAATCTGCCTCTTAATATTAGCTGCAGCTGGGCAATTTATGGTAGGAATTTAGATCCATAGCAGAACAGAAGCATGCTTGCAAATGTAAGAAATAACTAGGATATCGCGAGGTTTCAACATGGGAATATTCATGTTACACAAAGTTGTTGAAAAAGTTGGGACACCACAAATTGACTGAAGTAAAGTTTATTTGCGAGGGTGTTGAGCGCGTTCTAAAGCTCGCTGCAGCTTGTTTGCGCTCAATTAATGGCTCGGGAAAGATCGAGGCTAAAATTTACAGCTTGCAAAATGAATGAATAGAAATTTCAAACAAGATTTCAGAAAAGTTGATTCCGAGATACAGGCGTATGGAAGCTGATCTCCTAATTTCCCTAGCTCGCTCTAAGTCGGACTGCTAAATAACTTCTGTGCATGCGAGAAAATCGAAGCCACAAGGGTATAGCCCATAGTCTAAATAAAACATTCATGAAATTTAGTTATGAAATATTCGCCAAGGTCCAGTTTATCCTTGCACATATTTCATGCACGCAATATTGACAATTTCTAAAACTTAAGACGATGATGATGACACCTGTCATATATTAACATATAATGCCAAAACGGATTTTATGCTAGAAACTAAAGAACCTCATGCATGCGTATGATCTTATTCCTATAAAACTAAGCCGAACGAAGGCTATTTTCTCGCATGTCAAAACGTTTTAGCATTTTTTTGGCAATTAATTAAATATGCATGTGTGCAATTGCCGACCACGCATTTTGCATCTTTGCATAATCTTGTGGATGAGAGAATTCTCGTTAGAGCCTCAAGATAAAATGTATACATTGTGCAATAAATCAAGAAAATAATTTCTGGTGAATAATCTCTGGTTAATTGCTTTTCTGAAACTTTCTCTGGTTAATTACACTCATTTTTTCAAACGTTACTGTATCTATCAAAATTCCAGTATCTTCTATACTCTCATCTGCTCTTATTGGCCTTAGATTAACGGTTCTTTGAGCCTGAGTACATGTCGTTTAAAGCCCCTTTCCCATTCCAAACATACCGTCACGAAATATAACTGATCAAGCGAGGATGTGGGTTGTGAGAGTTGGCAGTCTCTCATTGTTACAGGGGACATTTCTAGCTCTAGATTACCAAAATAAAGCAGGGTTTTCAGTTTAGGTCGGCGAATTTCGCCAGACTTTTTCATTCAGCGCCACCCAAATTCGCCAGAGCTTTTACATAAATATATAATCCATATGCACGAATTGATTGTGAAACTTAACTCAGGTCCAGTCTACATAGTCTAGGCTTTTCCCTTTTACCATAGCTTCATTGCCATTAGCCAGAGCCTCACACAAAACTGAAAATCCTGTAAATGTTTGGTGAGTGTTCCAACTATGTTTTAACTTGAATAGAATACATGATAGTGTTGGGGAAGCATTTAGAACAGCTCTAACCAAGGTCGCGTCAACTGCCGCACTCGCATCCTCGATTGATCTGGGGTTTAGCATTAAACTGAGCATTATGTTTTGTTTCTTAATAGGAAAACTAATCAAGAAACACGGTCTGTTGCAGAGAAACATCCTACAGAGACAACAGTATGATGTCTAAAGTGAGTAAAGAGGCGAACAAACCCATACAAGCATTGTTAAATGCCGTCGCGAGCAGTAAACTGCGTCTGGTCCGACTACTTATTGAAGGAGGTGTGCACGTGGACAGTCGCAATGATCGTGGACAAACCCCGTTGATGATCACGTGCTCTTCACTAAATAACACGTTCCATATCCGCGGGGAGACTAGGGAGAGAGTGGTGAAATACTTGATTTCCGCTGGCGCTGATGTTAATGCGTACGACGTCACAGGGCGAACACCGCTGATTTATGCAGTCATAACGCGGGCGTCGGTCATCTTCGATCTTATCGACGCGGGCGCTGACCCATGGTGGGAAGACTGCAGTCGCAAGTGCGCTTTCGATTACGCCCTTCAGAACGGAGATATTCTTCAAGTTAAGATTATTGTTGACGCATGTAAGAGGAAAAAGATGCGTGGGATCGCGCGCGACGTGGGAGACACGGGTGGGGTCATGCGTGACGTGACAGACACGCGTGAGAGCCAGGAACATATCCAGGATGCTTTACGCGGGAAACAAGAGAAGAAATCAAGTGTGAGGGGCAGCAAGAATAAACGCACGTCAGGTAAGAAACCAAAAGTGTATCCAAAGAATCGTAAACGAATTATCAACTCAAGGAACATTAGTACCAGTTTGACAACATTTAATAAGAGTAGTACTAATATATCCTCTGAAAACCCCAAGTGTGGCAGTCTACCCCAAGTTACACCCTCTAAGTCTACAAGTGATAAAAATGGAAACGACAGCAAAAGTCCACCGTTAACCTCACACCACACCTGTCATCCACAAGAATCCCCAAGCAACAATTCAAGCAAATCACCAAATATCCCTGAGATCCATGAAAATTCCCAACTTTGTGACCTCTGCAAGAGCGTTTTCAGTGAGCAGTCACGGAATGAGGCGAAGATTTCAAACCCAACCTCAGCAGAAAACCTCACAGAATATGATTTCTCTGGGTTCCTGTATCGCAGGCGCAGTACGGGTAGTCTGTTTGGTCTCACGGAGAAACGCTACGAGAACATTCGTAAAAAACGCGAGTTAGGAATCACGATGGAGGATCTCTTCTCAAGCACCGAGATTAATCAACCGGGTAAACAACCCCTCTACGTTAAAAGCTCCCGGACAAATACCCTGGTTGATATATCCACCAATGAGTTATTGGTCCCAAATCGTGGACGGTCAGCAAGTGTTAGCCTACCACCACTGAATGACACAAGACTTCACGTGGGAGAAGTGTTTTGTTCACGTGACGGCTCCCCTTTTATAACCTCAGCCAAGTCAGTTCCTCAGCTTCACACCATGGCGTGGTCACGTGCTGCGAGCTATGTAATCACACCACAATCCAGTGTTTATCTCAGCAGTGATGACGAATGCGATGACCTCATCATTATACCGGCATCTAGAAGTATGACGTCATCACCTATACTGGATATGACGCCATCTCCCATACGGAGTACGACGTCATCTCCAATACAAAGTATGACGTCATCACCTGATTACGATTGCAGATCACAGCGTGATATGACGTCACCACACAGAGAGCACAGGTCACCATCAGCTTCGTGTGACAGCGAATCAGAGTTGTGTCTAATTCCTACCATTGTGCTCACAGATTGTGTCAACACAGAGCAGATGTAAAGCAAGAATAAAGACTGGTTTACACTATCAAAGTTTCTGTGATCACAGTAGAAATTTTGCAAAGTTTTGAAGGATTTGTAAGAAATGTTTTAGGAAACTAACTCGCTGTTAAACATTAAGTCAGTTTCCTCAAACATTTCTTACAAATCCTTCAAAATTCCTATTGTGATCACAGAAACTTTGACAGTGTAAAGCATTAATTGAGGGTTTAATACAGAAATAACGAGGATACTGTAGAATTAATTAATTTCTGTAAAATTTAGTGTAATTAAAAGTCATGATTCATTTCAAAATGCTGAATATAAACTTCTATTTGATATGACCTTTTATGAAGAACAATTTAGGGTTAATTTGAAAAATACCGATATATGCGCAGGGAAGTAGTATATATTTGCTTTCGGATCAATTTTGCCTTATCGGCGAGCGATCGGGACATTTCGGATTTTTTCGTAATTCAGGAAATTTAAGGCAGGATATTTGGTATGGTAAAGTGGAAACACACTCTGCTCCACTGATCTATATTTACGACTGTAGTGAATTAATACCGCGAAATTTGATTAAAGATGGCGGGTAGAAAAATGAGTTGTATTGCGGCAATGTCTAGTAAAAATAGAGGCATTGGAAAAGATGGAAAACTACCTTGGCGTTTAAGGTTTGTTACGAAGTTTCATTGTTTGATATTTTAAGTTTTCTTCGACAATAATTATTGAAATTTATAATAGCAATTAAGTACAAACCGAACATTCTAAAGAGAGCTGACCTTTTACGAGAAAATTGCATCACGTTTTATTAATAATGTTTCCACAGGTCGGAGATGAAGTATTTCACAAGAATCACAACAGATGTAAAGCAAGAAGGTATAAAATGATTCTTTTGTTTTTGAAATAACTAATCAAGTATATAAATAGATTGTGTACCATCTTTGACCATCTTTCATTCGTAGGTCAACAAAATGCTGTTATAATGGGGAGAAAAACTTGGGAAAGTATTCCAGCCAAATATCTCCCACTCTCTGGAAGATTGAATGTTATTCTGAGTCGAACAATGAGGTATTAATGATACTAGTATCATGCCTCCCCCTGCATTGATAATTGTCAAATATTTTCGTGTTCATTGACTGAAAATAATCAATTTCTATGAATAATGATGATAATTTTGAATTTGCATGCCACTGATTGTTGTTTGACCACTGCATAGCTGTAATGTGAGTCATGGTATGGACATTTCCATACCATGACTCACATTACAGTTTAAATTGGTGCTGAACAGCTTATTTTGTTTAAATTGGTGCTGAACAGCTTATTTTGTTTGGCACAACCAAAGCCTAGAATATAGAGGTTCAGATTTGATTTGGACCACCATTAAGGGACCATCAACCAATCAGATGTGTTTGATATATTGGATTAACCAATCAGATGTGTTTGATATATTGGATTAACCAATCAGATGCGTACTAAGTCGGTGAGAGGTAGCAGTAGTACTTAGAAGTCAAATCTGAACCTCTACTGTTGTCTGCCGTAGAGAAATTGTACATTCTAGGTGTAAGTACACACTTTATATGTTTCGTACAAATCAGAAATGCTCCTCTTTGCTATCTTGCAGTGATGCTCCAGAGAATGTGCTACTCTGTACAGATTTACAGAAAGCTTTGGAAGTCTTATCCAATCCTCCATATGATCAAAGTATTGAGCATGTATACATCACTGGTGGCTACGGTGTATACAAGGTAACTATATACCTGTACTCTTTTAAAAAAGTAGTGCCACCAGAATAATTTTTGGGGGGGATTTAATAATTTGTGAAATAATTCTTGGGGGTTGATTCATGGGCATCCTTGCCCATAATAAAACTTGTGAACTGAATGCAAATTTACTATATCAATTTCAGGAAGCAATGAGCATGCCAAACCTACACAGGATATATCTGACTGAAGTTCACATGGATGTTGAATGTGATGCATTTTATCCTGAATTTGATAAGGAAGATTTTAACATTGTCAGGTTGGTAAAAGTGAACATGCACACCCTTCTGCCAGAAAAAAATTCAACTTAGATAATTAGTATACAAAAAACAAACTTTTCGGAAAGATGTATCAGTGGATACTAGGGTGGGGTGAAATATCAACTTGCTGCCCAGGGACATTTTGAAAATTTCTGATGCTTTGGTGCTCAGTGGGTAATATCAAACCTATTTATCAAATATTTTTCCAATTCTAGTGATCCAAATGTTCCATCAGAAATGCAAGAAGAAAAGGGAGTCAAGTTTCAATATTTTGTTTATGAAAAGAAGAACCAGGTTTGTGATCAATGACATTGCTGGCAGGAATACTGTGAGCAATACAGGAATAGTGCTGCTGCAATTCTTGCATTTTAAGACCTGTTTAGTTAACAATATTTTATAGTTACAACTGACAATAACATTCACAAAATGAAGCTAAAAAGCAAAAATGAAGTGAATGATCTAGAAAGTAGGAGGTGGCCCATCCCACCCACATCTATAGATATGATGTAGTCAAGGAACATGTAGTCTATTTAACACAATAATGATAATCCATATGTTAACAAAACACATTTTTACATTTCAAATGTTTATATTATATCGTGTATGCCATTATATGAATATGTCAAAAGCTTGGACAATTTGTGTATGCATGCCTGGTTTTAAACTGATGACCAGGAACACATATTATCTCTTCATTGACTCCAGTCCGCCATTGGGTTCATCTTTGAGACTTGGACTAATGTAAAATAATCTAAGGGATGTGATAGAAGAAACTGTACTGTATCTTTACTACTCATTCTGGTTCTACAAACTGTATCTTCAACATGGTTGTATGTACTGTACTGTGGATCTTTAATCTCCATTCTCATTCCATTCAACATTGCTATCATTGTCAGCACCATCTTTCTCTTTGACTTCCAAATCTTCACCATATTGTATAGCATTATCAATCTGCAGTAAAACATTCTCAATTGATTCTTCATCTGTATTGTCCAATGGTAGAAACTGCACCATACTAAAGTCCTCGATAATCTGTGCCAAGGCATTATTCAGTTTTTGATATTTTTTATTCTGCCATGTGTCACTTTCGTCCATCAGGGCTTTTGGATTTGGGTCAAGAAATCTAGGAGGAATTTGAGCACATTTTGTGAGTTTTAGTACATGCATTTTCCATCTAAGATTCTTGCAATTCAGTTGGATTCTACAAATGCAAGGTTTCTCAGAGTATTCCAGTTTCCTTTTGTAATCACACTTATGACAATTAATAACAGATAGCTCTTACTGGACCTCCAAGGAGAACAGTTTAGAACTGATGAGCTATCCAATACAAATAAAATTAATATCATGGCAAATTATTAATTATCACATGTCTGCAACACATACCTTTCAACTTCTGTTGCTTGATCCTTACTCAAAAGGTCCATTTTCGACATGACATTGATATGTGGAATCTCAAGTTGAACCATTGCAGAAAGTGCCGCAAGTACACCAGAGAAAAACATGGCTGTATTCACCATGAATTTTGAATCAACAAGAAACACACCACACACCCTTATGTCCCACTGTTGCAGCGTATCAACAAACTGTCGCATGACAGGAATATGAGAGTACAATTCAATTTGTCCTGCAATAAATTATTTTTATTTTACTTAGTCTAATGGCAGAAAGGTTGGTGTTGAGCAAAGCATTAAGGTTTAATGAACCACCTTTTATTATGTCACTCTGTAATTTGCCAGACAATTAACTCTTGTCAAAAATGCCAATATGGCTGACTTCCTCTTAGTAGTTACATTGGATCTGTCTCGGCAATGTGGGCAAGGAAGAGATTGTTTGATAATTTGTATGCATGTATAAAATGGAACAAACAGTTATGCTGTTCTGCTACACAAACAAACAAACAAACAAACAAACAAACAAACAAACAAACAAACAAACAAACAAACAAACAAATAAAAAGACTTAATGGATGGACAATATTACTATGGCCAACATACCAGGACAATCAAATATGAAATAATCCTCATCACTATACCCTAACTGTTCCTCTAACCATTCCATATTTTTAATCAAATACTCCATACAAAAAATCAATCCCCCATTGGGGCCAAGTTTTAAATCCTCTGCTTCCATAACATCTTCCAGTTGGACAAGTTCTCTGCTATCTATGAGCACCGGGTAGTCAAAATATTCTGCTGCTGGATCTAAATTTATAACATGAACTGTTCTTCCGATGTTTTCACAATGTCTCACAATTGTGCTGCAGTACGTTGACTTGCCACTGCCCGCCGGCCCTATTACCAACTGAGCGTATCTCATTGCTCTTCAGGACTTTAACTGCTGTGTTTGTGTGGTTTTAAACTCCTACTGAGGTTCGAAATTATACTTTTAGCCAAATATTCAAACATGTGCACGCCTTGCATCCACCATCTTGAATCATTTTTTTCCACTTCGGACTCGTTCGTAGCGTGATCGGAATCTTTCGGGAAACTGAGGTTGATGCTGAAAGTTGACCCCCGAGGGACGAAGACACGAGGATAATTTGAACCAAATCCAAAAAAACTTTTATTGTAATTTCAAGCCCCACGAAAACATTTGTAAAGCTTCTTTTCAAGAAATAAACAAAGTACAAGATAGTGTAGTCAAAATTTATTGCATCGCGAAAAATATGTAGCTATTTACAAAATATTGGCTGCTGTTGTGCTGTGTTGAAGTAATTTATCAGTTAACCATATACCAACAACGCACGAGATAGGTTTCTTGCTAAAGCCAGACGAATTGGCTCAAATAAACCATCTTTATCTTGCTCTGCAATCTGAAATACAATTGTGTACAGTAGTTGTAGAATCTTTCGAAGAAATCTACGTCGTGGAATAAGCGACTATCGCTCCATCAGTTCTAAAACTGTTCTCCCTAGAGGTCCAGAAAGGACCATCCCTTATTCGTACAGTATTAACTATGTTCAACTTATAGATGTTTATGCCGTTGAATATGTTCGACATAAGCATTCAACTTAGATCTGTTCATGCCGTTGAATATGTTCGGCATAAGCATTCAACTTATAGATGTTTATGCCGTTGAATATGTTCGGCATAAGCATTCAACTTAGATGTTATGATCGAACCCGAGGTGATATGAGCAATGCAAGCATTTAGATTGTTAACACTGCACGTTTAGGCCTTCTTTGGCCCTACCTTAGTGCTCCATGCTGTATCAATGCTGTTGTTATCCTTGTCTGACGTAGGTTTCTCTGAATTTCCGAGGTATTCTGCCGACTTGAATGAAAGTCTGAGCTCTTCCAAACAACGCATCAGCTCGTACGTTTGCTCGCTTGTAAAAATCACCTGAAATATACAATATTTATATTTTAGTCATACAGTAGTAAAACAACGAATTTATGTTATCTGATCTGACCTTCTCGTGTTCCAGCAAAGGTAAAGCATCTGTGAGCAAGGACAACCAAATTCTGGGAAAATGAAGAATCTTTGTTATTCAGTATTATACAAATTATCTTCAGAGATAATGGTCTTTTCTTACCTTTTTGGAGCGAGATTTGACGCAAGTAACGATATCAAGAGATGTGCAGCGTCCATAAAGTCTCCATTTTCATACATTAAGTGAAATTCTCGATATTTTCCTGAAAAAAATTGAAGAAAAAATTAACACTACTGCAAAACAGACTTCATTTCTCTAAAATACAGCTTGGCCAGTGAATAAATCCGTCTGGATGAAGTTTGGCAAAGAAAAGATTGGAGTATACTGTAGGACCCTGTAGCCTGTCAACATGATTTGTTTTCAGAATCAGTATAGATGGATGATGCAGTATTAATCATGGTACATTACCAAGGAATGTAAGTCGATCGCAAAGTAACATTGATGATCCCAGGTTGTCAATCAGATCTAAGCTTGAAAATTCTCCCTTATTGAAATATTCATCGGTGAACCTAGATATTGAAAATGAAGAAAGGTTTATTGTTCTCAATTGCAAAGATGTGCTTCAAAACAGCGAATGATCCAAATATCTTAAGATGTTGGGACTGCAAACGAAATTTACCTTTCGGAAATAAAAGAAGCAAAGGCGGGATCCTGAAAAGAAGATAGTGATAAAAATGCTCAGTAACATAAACTCGAACTGTGCCAGCGTAGGTTGTGGTAAAAACAGGGCTTGAAACGTCGAAATTTTACTTGTATTTTTCAGGTAGTTGAATTCCTCTCAATCTGGAGCTTTCTCGTTAAGAGAATAAGGTTAATTATTAGCTGGTCGCGTTACGTCATTGTGTTTGGTCGCGTTTCCTCATTGTGTTTGGTCGCGTTTCCTATGACATTTGGCCCAGGCGTGCCCAGCAAAGTGACGTCATAGATTTTGCATACTAATTACTTTCGACACCAAATTAGACTTACATACTAACTACCAACCTCGTTCCCAGGCTCTTTGCTCCAAGAGCAAAGAGCCTGGGAACGAGGTTGACTAACTACTTCTACCCTCAGTTGCTAGCTGAGCAAAGTGACGTCATAGATTTTGCATACTAATTACTTCCGACACCAAATTAGACTTGCATACTAACTACTTCTGCCCTCAGAGTGCTACTCTGAGTGCTACTGTAGCTGAGCAAAGTGACGTCATCATATAAACCATAGTTTAGTGGAATAATATAATTATTTTGTTTCGATTTTTACTGTTTTTACTTACCTTTGCTCTGATGCACCAAGACAATGCAGAACCCAGTCTGTTATTGTGATATGCTCTCATGCCCATCTGTTTACAGATACTTAACGCTGGGAAATATAAATCAAATCCTAATTCATGCAGCCATACCATTTTAGTTACAAAGATAAAGTACAACTTCTAAAATGAGTTACCCTGTGTGGGGAAATCCAACTTCTGACAGAGGTTTAAAACTTTAAAAGCTTTGAACTCATTCTCCAGAGGAATTTGATCTATGTATTCTTCCAAGTAATGTCTTGAAAACAAAACTATCTCAGTACTAATATACAGGCAGACATTATCTTGGAGACATATTGTGTAAGTAGAGACTATAGTTTATCGTTCGTCTACCATGATCTCAGGAATTTTGTGATGTGGTGGAATAAGCTCACCTTCCTCGTGTAGGACAGTTTAAAAAATAATCCGCTGCTACTTGCCACAAGCTACGTAAACAATAAAATTGTTAGCAAATGTTCATATGAGTTGGACCTACAAATATGGACACTAAAGAGTCAGTAAAGTGTCCATATTAGAGAGGTATGCGTATTAGAGGTGTGCGTATAGAGAGGTGTGCGTATTAGAGAGGTATGCGTATTAGAGAGGTGTGCGTATTAGAGAGGTGTCCATTTTAGAGAGGTGTGCGTATTAGAGAGGTATGCGTATTAGAGAGGTGTGCGTATTAGAGAGGTGTGCGTATTAGAGAGGTGTGCGTATTAGAGAGGTGTGCGTATTAGAGAGGTGTGCGTATTAGAGAGGTGTGCGTATTAGAGAGAGGTGTGCGTATTAGAGAGGTGTGCGTATTAGGGAGGTGTGCGTATTAGGGAGGTGTGCGTATTAGGGAGGTGTGTGTATTAGAGAGGTGTACGTATTAGGGAGGTGTGCGTATTAGGGAGGTGTGCGTATTAGGGAGGTATGCGTATTAGGGAGGTATGCGTAGTAGAGAGGTGTGCGTATTAGAGAGGTGTGCGTATTAGGGAGGTGCCCATATAGAGAAGGGTTTGTATTCGAGTTGTGTCTGTATTAGAGAGGAGTCTGTATTAGAAATTTAAGGTGTTCGTATTAGAGGGTCCATATTAGAAAGGTGTCTGTATCAGAGAAGTATCCATACCAGAGAGGCGACTGTAAAGTACTGTACCTTTGATGTGACATGAGACTCGAGGCGTACTCCAATAACAAAAATTCTCTCAAATCAACTTGATAGACGTCACTAAACATTGAGTAAACATGAAAATGGTATTTGTTCACTGTATATCAGTAGAATCAAGACAAACTCTTGAACTTACTGAGTTTGATGTGACTCTAACAGATCACTATGATGAAACAAATCTACCAAGTGTGCAACGAACCACCAGTTTCCAAAACATTCACTAAGAGACAAGAATAGAAAATGGAGAAAAGTGGAAACGAATTTTGGAAGGGTTAAAAGTTTCTTAACAATTCTGTACCTGCTCAATTTTATGACAGTGTGAACATCAAATTCTATTGCAGCTAGAAGAATCATATGCCACATCTGAAGAGCATTCTTTCCTCCGCACAAATCAATACAAAACTAGATAGAGACAGGATGTACGATTCAGCACTTGGTATTATTTTGTAACACAATCTTGCATGTTGTCATACCTTGGTGTGGTATTGCAGTTCGTAAGATTTAATGGTTGGATTGGAATATAACAATTTTGCCACCATTATTTCATACCAAGATAAATCTTGACAGATATCCCTAACAGAAAATACAACTTGATAAAAAACCTCCACCTTTCGTCAAGAACAAATACCGAAATATTTCTGGGAACTTTTTCTTACTTTACTTCAATGAATGCCTCCTTGCCACCACATAGAATCTGGAAAAAACCAATACTGCGAATGAAGAATGCAATTACAAGAAAATTGAAACTTCTAAAATGAGTCTAGACCATTAGGGCCTGCCACTGAAGACGTTTGCATGGTCCTTTTCAAGATGTCATTTTTATTTAGATCCACTTTACTCGCCCAACAAAGCTTGGGGGAAAATTCTGAGGCAATTGTAGGATGCTTATCTTGTTGGGTTTTTTTACAAGTTAGCCACCATGCTGTAAACTAGCTGGTAATCATTCATCAGTTAATGTATTTGTAGGATAATGTGGAAATGAGAGTAGAAAAAGTGAATATTGAATTTTTCTCAACCTGAGCAACAAGCAGTAGTTCAGGATATGATGACAGGTCGCCGTGAGAGCATCGGTTCTGACATTCTTGTTTCCAGTAATTCCATTTCATTGCAAACTCTGAGTGGCCAAGGAATGACTAAACCATTGAAAATTGTGTTTAGAATTGCTTCCTGGAATTTCTTCATAAAAATATAGCAGAATTCCAAGAATTTTTTAGATGTACCTTAAACGATGGCATTCTCTTTAGAAGGTCATCAACGATTGCAAATTGCTTGAAACAAATTTACAACAAATTGAGTTATTGTGGCGGTTAAGGTGGCACTGCCAAAACAGGCAAAGAAATTGCTGCATCTTGCATACACACACTCACATCTTGGCCGTCTGGATTGCGATCTGGGTGTTGAGCTAATAAATCTCGCACTTCTTTGGTACGTCCTTGGAATAATAAGTGATAGATCTAGAACACAGAATATTTGTTGCTGATGTTATATGCATCACAATGTCTTGTGTAATGCCACTGAATTGTACTGTAGTGTACTGCAGTATACCTATTTGTACTGTACTTTACTGTACTGTACTGTATTGTACTGTAGTGTAGTGTACTGTACTGTACTGCACTATACTATACCTAACTGTACTGCACGTCACCATAGTTTAATGCACTTCTGTAGTGTATTTTACTGAACTATAATATCACAGTTATTCTACTGTCAATCAAATGTTGTTAAACAAGGACCAACATACAGCTGGCCAGTAATTGTAATTTTCAACAGGTTCTGCTGAGTCAGCAACTTCTCTTGCTAATCTGTCAGCAGTATCACAATGCCATTTCACCCAGTCAAGCAAATGTTGAAGAACTATGCCTCCTGAAGGAAAAATATAGTTGTTTGTTGTCAAGAATGTTATAAAAACAATAGAAAAAAACAACATTCACCACAGCAAGAAGAATCATAACTGACCTGGCAGATTTTCAATTAATAAGATTTCACAAAGATGCCACACTAACTCAACAAAACTGAATAATTTTATCTGTAAATTGATGTATGATAATTAGAATTATGGATTTAATACCTACAGCAAGTCACAAAAACTTTGTTGAACCAGTCTGTTAACTACCTGATCATATTCATCAGTATGGTCGACAAAATCTGTGTCGTCTTTTTTGAAGGTGACTAAACATGCTCTCAGCACAGCTCGATATCGGCGACTGAATGTCACCAAACTAAAGTAGATCAAGTTCATCACTTTTGTTAACATTGCTTTGGAAGATAGGCACTTTGAAAATAATCACAAAATTTTGCATTTCCCAAAGTTTTTTACCTAGCTTTCTTTGATTGTGCAGGAGCTTTATCGAGTTGTTGTAGGTCTAAGAAAATTCCTAAATTATAAAATTGACAATTATTTGGTATCATATCGCAGCTTTGAGCTAAGGTATGTTCACAAATGAGTATTCCTGATACCATGTGTTTCATTTATCAATCGTCTTGTTGTATTATTTTGTAAGTCAGCGTCCATTCTCATCTGGTGAATTGTAGTCGGCGTGAACGAGGCTCCTGAGCTGCCATTTGCTGGATAAACAGAAAACAAACATTGGTCAGACTTCGGCAAAGAAAATATATATTTGTCTGATATAATTATTCTTTGAAAAATGCTGCAAACAGATGGATCATCTGTCAAGAGATCTGCATTGATCATCTACACATGTATCGTCTTGATGGATTATTTGTCTCTGTCCATAAATATGGGCCTTCATGGCATTAGATCAACCAACTACCAGGAACATTTGTCAATAGACCGGGTTTAGATTTGATATTCCACTCTGCTGGTAGTGCTAGGTCTCGTTGAGTGGTTAATTGGGTATATTGAATGCATCTGATTGGTTGTTAATTATGGTAGTCAAAGCTGAACCTCTCTGGTATCAGACATGACAGATTGACCATTACAGATTTAGTTCATTTCTTACCTTGTCCTGAATAAACCCAGAGAGAATTTTCACCTCCCCAAGTGGCTTGCAGATGTCCTCGTAAAGGTAAGGTTGTTGGCTAACAAAAAACATATAAAAATTGATCTTGACATCGGTCACAGTATAAAATCACACATAATTAACACATGAATGATAACGATGTGAAATAGTTTTTCTTTATGATAGGGACCTTAAATTATGCTTAATCTAGCAATAATTCACTATCTTACCACAAAACTACTGCCTGATTCTTCCATTTTCACTTCAGAACGACAAATTCTAGCAATCAAATTTTTGCGCCATATTGATATTGTTTCGAAAATTTGTGAAGTATAAATGTGAACATGCTGCACATTCGACCCTCTATATCCCATGCAATCCATGTACATCAATCTATCCTAATTTTCTAAGAAAAGTCACGTTTTTCTGGAAAATATTTATTTCATTTTATTTTATATGCTTTGGAAAATAATTGGAAAAGTGGTTGGGAGGGGGGCATTGGAAAAGACCATTGGAAAAGTGGTGGGGAAGAGGACAAAAAAATTCGTACAAAGGACAACAAAAAAAATTCGTGCAAAGACTGAAAGCAAGGAAAATACTTTTAAAAAATTCATGGATATGTAGTGATTATGAAAAAAGTATTTCTAGAAACAGCAATTTTTTCAATATTATTTTAATTAATTAAAATTATTTTTTATTTTCAAAATAAAAATTACGGAGTTCAAAGTCCAGAAAAATATGATAATTAATATTCACAACAAGGATTTTCAAGCATTTTGATTGGTTGATTACCCAGGACAAGACATCTGATTGGTTGATCGGCAAATATCAATATTTTCGGTGTAAAGCCGGTGGATTTCCGATAGGATGCGTTTCACAATATGAACAATTTGTTGTGTTTTTGATAAAAAATTATACTTTTAGCATAGAGTTTAGATTTGTTTGCAGACAATAACCAAGCATGGCTGAAGCTCGTCTTGCCGTATCGAAGATTAAAGTTGATTATCACGCTTCGGGAACGAGCACAGCTGAAGCAGAAGCCGAGTTTTTGAAGTATTTTTACAAGTCAACAAAGAAGTGTCTTCGACGTACTAGGTAAAAATATCAATGTGCACAGTACCGTTCTGCTGAAACATACCATTTATTCATCATATCTTGTGCTTTAATTAAACGCTGTATTTATTAGTAAATATTTTAATATTGCTTTTAACAAAGTAAAAACAGCAAAAAAACGTAGTAAGAAACGGTATTTAATATACTGGTACAAATTTAACAAATATGACCTGTGGTTTACACATGAATGAATATTTCAAGCTTCTGATATTTTGTGAAATAAATATTTAAACGTATACATAAATTCTTGTTGTTGAACTGTCCGTGAAGTAGAATAAAATTGCTTTTAGGTTTGTTTACAAAGACTGATGTAGTTTGTATAAACTATAAGTGTTGTTTTGATATATCTGGTCACGCGTCTGCGAGTTTAGACTCAAGAGTTTATATTTCCTGTCTATAGCTGTTTCAGTCATCGCTGTTCAGTTTGTAATGTGAAAACAGTATATAGGTTTTTGCTTGTGTATTGTATTGTTGGTTATGTAAACTCCAAAAATATATACACTAAAAGATGAAACATAATATTTTTAATCACATGAAAGACAACGTGTGTTTTGACCACCATGTTTTTTTGGTGCCGCCCACCTACCCTCCCCGGTACTCAGTTAAAGTGGCTCACTGGTGATTGGTGCCTGGAGGTGCCATCACAAATGACAGTAAACTGTTGTGGTTTGTGTCTGAACTCTGAACTATCAGAAAAAGATATCTCAAACGTGTCCAGTGTTGGTAGTATTCTACAATATTAACATGCTTCCATTGGTGGGGATGCAACTGCCTGGAAAATATAAGGAGAATTTCGATGTTTTGAGCGAAGGCCCTTGTGTAATGGTTTGTGTCTGAACTACCTGACAAAGATATCTCAATCATTGTGGGTCCAGTGTAGGTAGTATTCTACAATAAGCTGTTGTGGTTTGTGTCTGAACTACCTGACAAAGATATCTCAAGCTTGGTGGTCCAGTGTAGGTAGTATTCTACAATAAGCTGTTGTGGTTGAGGCCTTTGTCAAGACGCCAGTAGCTCAAAAACATTGAAGTATTTTTATTACCTCCGCCAGGAGGTTATGTAATCATCTGGGTTTGTGTGTATGTGTGTGTGTTTGTCTGTGAGCACGATAACTCAAGAAATACCAAACATATTCATACGAAATTTTTTTAATGCATTTCCCATCGGCTAAGGAAGAACTGATTAAAATTTGGTTGAATTTGGTTAAAAATTGAACGAGAAATGAACAAAATTTTGTCTTGCTTTTCTCGGTCAATTAAAAAAAAACTCACTGAATGCGTAATTAGGACGTGTATAATGTATGCACGCAGTACTAAGAAGACAATGAGATGATAAACCTCATTAAGCTTCAGCCTTCATTATCTATTGTCTTAGTTGCATTTCACACGACCGAAATTTAATGTGGACGGAGGTATGCAGTCTCTGAGTACCCTCTAGTTACTTATGTTATTATCCATAATATATAGAGCTCAAATTTCCAATGGACTCTGGCCAACTTCACCCAGTTACCTGGTTGTGACATGGATTATTCTAGCCAGCATGCTATACTGGGATAACCTATACGTCAAACCTATCACATCAAGACTCTGGGCATTTGGTGATCTCATTTATCTCGACCAATCTTACCACCTACTGCTTCGGATCTTCTGTATTTCCTTATTTGTGGCAATCGGATTTTTTATTGTTCTCTGGTATGCACGACAATATGCACTGCGGATGTTGCTTTCCTACAGAGGATGGATGTGTAAGTGTGTATGAAACATAGCTGTATGTAGGAGTGGATGCTAAACCCCCCTTTGTAATTGGATCATTCCAGAAAACATCCATCCCCCGATACAACATGGATGTGAATGTTGTCAATGGCTTGTGAAATGTCTTGATGAGAACATTTGTATTCACCCAGTCCTCATGTGAAAAGAGTAAAAAGTCAACACTCTGCCGAAAGTTGTACAGTAGATTTTCTCCCAGTACTCCGGTTTCCTCCCAGTACTCCGGTTTCCTCCCAGTACTCCGGTTTCCTCCCACAGGGAAAGTTGACAGGGTGGGTTAGGTAAAAGGGCCCACAGTAATGGGCGCTGTTGTGGTGACCCTGCCCTAGTTGGCAAAGCTAAATAAATTAAATCTAAAATTTATATAAATCAGCATGATTCTTGTATCAGATATACAAACTTTGTTCATGGTCATGATTTTGTTTGTGTTATCTTCATGCATTGTTAATGATTTTCACAAATAATAAAGTAAGGCAGACTGGAGTGGCTAACAATGCCCAAACCCTTTAAGAAAAAGCTGTCTTGTTTTTATAGATGAAAATCCTCGCAGTCAGAGCTACAAGACATTATTATGGGGTGCTCTTGTTCGTATCATTGGTGGTGCACACCCCCGTCTATACAGCTTTCAGAACAGCCTGCCTCGCATGCCTGTACCTGCATTACGGGATACATGTCAAGGATTCCTCAAGTCTGTCAAACATATCCTGCCTGAGAATGAGTACAAGGAGATGGAAGAACTGGCCAAGGTCAGCAAGTTTTATTTCTTAAAATTGCAGTTGCCATAGAGTATTTTAATAAAACACAAAACAATAGACACTTCGAAATTAAAATTGTAAACATTTTTATTCTTTACGTTTCGACTATAATTTAAGTCATCTTCAGAAGAAGACTGAAATTATAGTCGAAAAGAATAAAAATGTTTACAATTTTCGGAGTGTCTATTGTTTTGTGATTTATTATTTCTTAAACATTGATCAATTTTTATATGACAGTCGTTTGTTGGTGGGTCCGACCCTTGTAATTGTCCTTGACATAATTGCATTGTTCCAAAAAATGTCCACACTCCCCCCAATGAGGAAATTTCTGCTGTCCAGGGGGGGGGGGAGGGAAGTGCAGTAGGTTGACTGCCATATTGAAATGCTCCTATGTACCATTAGTTTTTTTTTTCAACATGTAGGATTTTGAACAGAATCTTGGTCCAAAACTGCAGTTTATTCTGCAGCTGAGATCGTGGTTTAGAGGGAACTATCACACAGACTGGTGGTAAGGCAATTTATCATATTATTTATAAAAACAAATGAATGCTGAACGAATTCCCTAGTTAAAATAATGTACTTATGTACGCATTTCGTTCCTATTTTTACTTATGTACTCATTTGTACCTATTTTACGTATTTTCACTCGTGTACGCGCGACGTACCTATTTTTACGTATTTTCACTCGCGTACGCGCGACGTGCCTATTCCTAGGGAGAAGTACGTCTATCTGATGAACAGGGAGCCAATAGCAATAAACAGTAACTACTACTGTTTCGATCATGCTTTCTGGAAACCAACTGGCATTCAAACTGCAAGGTAATGGAGATTCGCCTAATACACGTTTCCGGAAAGTACATCACCACGGTTATGGAGCCCTTTTTTCACGATTTACAAGTTGGACTGTAATGCCACATACACGAAAACGAAGCTCTGTAGCCACTTCGGAAATGTTGACACTGATAAGAGGGACCAAATTAAACTGTATTTCTTTCTATTCGATTTATTTGCCATCAAGTACAGGACTAAAATACTACAAGAATGGACCATTTGCATTATAGACTAAATTTTGATCTAGACAAAAATTTCATCACAGCTTGAAAGAGCATCACAAAATTAGTACTATTCCAAAGTTTCGTTGCGAAATGTTGTAAAATGCGGATAATATAGCCTTGCGAAGTTTGCCGTTTTTCAGTCATTTTGTATTACGCACGGGAAATTGACAGCCCAATCGGGTGTTGGGGCATCAATTTCCCGTTTGTAATCTAAAACGATTGAAAATTGCAAATTCGCAAGGCTATATTAAGGCCTGATTCCACGGGCGCTTTTTCTCGGCGAAATGCGAAATATTTCGCCTGTTTCTTTTGAATTGCGACCACTCTAATAAATTATTTCTACTTGATTGCCCACAATTCAAAAGAAACAGGCGAAATATTTCGCATTTCGCCGAGAAAAAGCGCCCGTGGAATCAGGCCTTAATCTGCATTTTACAACATTTCGCAACGAAACTTTGGAATATTACTAATTTTGTGATGCTCTTTCAAGCTGTGATGAAATTTTTGTCTGGATCAAAATTTAGTCTATAATGCAAATGGCCATTAACATTATTTTCTCGCTCTAATAACATCCAGTTGCTAAGTTGATCACCATATGTAGTCATAGTAGTGCTTAGTGAAACCTACCTATAGAAACTTTGAGAACCACAGCATGTTGTTTGTACTAATATGAGAACTTCGTGTCTAGAGCTGCTGTGATTTCATTTCTACTTCTTGAGTATCGTCATCATGTGGAAACTGAAGAACTAGAGCCGCTGATCATCAGAAATACAATACCTTTATGTATGGGGCAGTATGAGAGAACCTTCAAAACGACAAGGTCAGCCTTCTTTCTTAAATAGACCAGTGATTGGTATATTAGTCAGACAAGTTAATTACCATTCATTATATATAATTACCATTCATTATATATCAATGATAGAATTCCCGGTGAGGAGATTGATGAGATAGTCCACTATGATCACTCATTTAACGAGGTACGTTGAACGAATTAAGTCATTATTTTCCACAAGTTTTTGTGTCTTCACGTATGGTTTTATTATAATGAGACTGAGTGTCTCTGTAGGACATCATTGTAAAGCGCTGTAAGATACAGTAAACCAGAGAACTTTAAGATTCGACCCACACCACCAGTTACTATTCCAACCCTGTTGAGAAGCAATACTTAGTTCAAATTTTGAATTTTGCCAGCATCTGGCTGTGTTCTGTAACGGGAACTTCTACCAACTGAAAGTTTCGGACAGTTATGGTTCACCAATAACGTTGTTGGACCTTGAAAGTCAGCTGGAGTGGATCAAACATGACGCGCATCATTCAGATAGTGAGTAGTACATGTTCATGTAGCAAACCTTTTTTGTTATTTTTCTTTATTCCTGTAATTTTTTTAATTTTATAAACTTTGTCACAATATAAATTACACAATCTAAATACTTTAATGACTATAACACATCCCGAGCTATTCCTGCATGTATTAATTTCAGAGATTCACAAACTGTTGAAACCATATTAAAGCAGACATGAAAACCAGCAAGATAGCTCGAGATGCAAGATAGCTCGAAATGCACTAGATCTAACAATACAACAATTTACAACAATTGTTGTGACAGGGTATTCACAACAGCTTTTGGCCAATTACTGTGATTCCATTAGACAACAAACAAATTATCTTAAACTGTACAAAAGCATTTACATAGTCCCTACAGAGTGCACTTCTTGTTATAGTCAATAAAGATACCCCAGCAGGATGTATTCCAGCATTGACAAGTCTTCCACGAACCGAGTGGTATAATATTCGTAAAGAGCACTTCTCTGATGGTATCAACAAAGATTCCTTGGATGTCATTGATAGAGCTTTGTTTGTTGTAAGTTGTGCTGATCATGTACGAAATAAATTATATTTGAAATAAATATATTTTACGGACTTGGACAACCTCGGGACTTGCGTTCTCGTTCCAAATATCACGTCATGTTTTTTCTAGCTTGTATTGGATGAACATGAGATCACAGATCTGAGTAGTCGTGGTAAATACCTGCTTCACGGTGATGGTAAGACATTGTGGTTTGACAAAAGTATGTGTGTTGTTGCTTTCGCTGATGGTAAGCTGGGTACGAATGCTGAACACTCGTGGGGAGACGCTCCAGTTATTGGACATATGGTCGAGTATACAGTGACTGAAGAGTAAGTACTGAATATAGAGAAACCTAGGAATTCATTGGTTTTAGTAAGCGTCACAATTGACAATAATCTGCTACACAACAGTGCTTAGTTAAACTCACCTACATCGCTCCTTTTACAGTAATCCAGAATACAATGCTTCATTGTTTTTTAGGTTTATATACCGAACTTACAACGACAAGGGAAGATGCAAACCTTTTGGTAAATTTCATAAATCCAAAGGAGACGTGGCCAATCCGAAGAAACTGTATTTTGACATCACTCAGAAACTTGAGTCGCATATCGAAGATGCTGTGTCCCGTGCTATCAAGGTCGGTATTCACAATCTCAGGTGCAGTGAATCCCCAAATGCAGTGGAAACATTGTAACATTGAGCAGCTGCGGATAGGGATACAACTACCTGAAAAATACAAGGAGAACTTCGACGTTGCGAGCGAAGGCCCCGACGAAGTGCCTTCGCTCGAAACGTCGAAGTTCTCCTTGTATTTTTCAGGTAGTTGTATCCCTATCGATCTGAAGCTTTCTTGGCACAGACCGTTCAAATTTACGTTTGTTTCTTACTTTTTCAGCAAAATGACGATCTACAACTCCGTGTTTTAGTTCACGATAAGGTTGGCAAAGGATTTATTAAGAAGTGTAAGATAAGTCCTGATGGTTTCATTCAAGCGGCATTACAGCTAGCTTACTACCGAGACAGCGGAGGACATCTGCCTCTCACATACGAGGCGTCTATGACAAGATTGTACTTACATGGAAGGACTGAAACTGTCCGATCATTGACTGACGAATCCAGAGCATTTGTTTTGTAAGTTGGTCCATTTGTTTTTCGCCAGCCCTCTTTTAAATAGTTCCCATTTCTAAACTGTTCTCCATAGAGGTCCAGGGCAAAGTGAGATTTGTAAGGGCCATCCGAGGTCACTTTCACTGGAGCAGGAAACTGGAGAATCTGGAAAATGTTTTTAAAAATTCTAAATTCCGAGAAATTTTTAAAAATTCTGAGAATTTAAAAAAAAATTAAAAAATTCTGGAAAATGTTTAAAATTTCTGAGAACACGACGAAAACCTGCGGTCTTTGGTCTTTGTCGCATGCAAACTACTCACAACTTGAGTTGTATTGTGTAAATGAAGCACACAACTTGCTTACGTTGTCGTAGATGAGTTGTGTGTTTGATTTACACAGTACGACTCAAGTTGTAAGCAGGTTGCATGCGACAGTTTTAGCAAAAGTTGTGTACTGTAAATCGGCCTGTTGAGTGAAACTGGTGTCCTGTTCTCTGGAGTCCTGTTCTCTGGAGTCCTGTTCTCTGGAGTCCTGTTCTCTCATGTGACTGACGTGAAATTCTAGTCAGAAACTACATTCTAGTCAGAAACTACAAATCGAACCTCGTTGACAGAGATCCACATGCGCTAACCATTGTGCGATCTCGTTCTTGTAGAGCAATGGAGAATCCTGAGCTTTCGGCGGAGGAGAAAATTAAATGTCTTCGCGCTAGTGTAAAACGACATCAGGTATTAATCACAAAGAATATTTGACTCTTGCAGTATTCCAATCTAGTTCTAACCACGTGTTTCTGTCCAGGTGCTTTACAAGGATTGTATGAATGGCAAGGGAATAGACAGACATTTGTTTGCACTCTTCGTCGTTTCAAAAGGACAAGGACACGTAAGCCTCTCATTTCTTCATTCCTTTCTTCGTTCTTCCTTTCCTCATCTTGTGTCTCTTTAGGATTGCGACTTCTTGAAGCGAGCACTCACGTTGCCTTGGACACTGTCAACAAGTCAACAACCACAACAGCAAATGTTTAAAATTCCTGGCTGTTTCATTTCCGATCCAGCGTTTCACGATCTGGTAAGAAATGAGCTAAATATACCTTGATGCGTCTTCACGGCGTCCCTGGTTTAAACCGGGCTATTCTTATTACTTTGCACATCGTGTGTTAACAATGCATTACTTTTAGGCTGTAGCTCTACACACGTAAAAACGCTCAAGTTGTTAAAGATCTGCGAATAAGTTCTAACAAGGTTGTTGTGAAGCCGGTATCAGGATGTGTTCGCACTGCTTGTTCCCAGTTGTTGTGACAAGTTGTTATCACCTTGTTACGAGGTTGATGATGGTAACTATAGGTTGATGATAGGCTCGCTACAAGTTGTTCCAACAAGACTGATACAGGCTGGTCGTAACAAGTTTTTACCAGTTTGTTGTCATCAACTTGTTACGGCGTGCAGACGATATCAGACTTGTTGCGAGTCCGTTGGCGTCATCGACCTTGTCACAAGATGATAATAACGTGTTCCAGACTTGTCAACAACTGGGAACATAGCCTGCGAACAGGCTCTCAAGCTGAGAGCCTGTTCGCAGGCTACTGGGAACACGCAGTGCGAACACATCATGTTTACAAGTTGTGAGATAATCACGCGTGTACTTTGATATAGATCTGTCCAGGAGGTGGGTTTGGTCCAGTGTCAGATGATGGATATGGTGTATCGTATATGGTCCCAGATGAGAAGTATTTCTTCTTCCATATCTCATCCAAGAGATCCTCTGTGCAAACAGACTCCGAGAGGTTCATCAACCATGTTCTCAACAGTTTGGATGAGATGAAAGCAATGTTCGTTGAAGTCGAGGAGAAGCAGAAACAGGAAAACAAAAAGGAAGACTAAGAAGGAAGCACCATGAGTTGTATCATGTTTTTAGTGTTTCCATAAAGAGATGGTCGTATCGAGACTTTCTTCCGCGCTGATAATGTTTAGACTTCTTAGCCTTTCTCATGCCATGCGACCACGCATTGTGCGCCATTTTGGGTGCAAACCTAGCAACAACACAGTGGCAAAAAGGCGAAGTAAATGGTACTTTAAAACAATAGTACTTAAACAATAGTAATATGTTTTTGCTTGACATTCCTTGCTACGGGGCGTGGAGGATGTGAGACTCAAGTTGTTGCCGTCTATTTTCCGCGTGTGGTTTGCCGCCCAAAAATGGCGGACATAGCCTGGTTGCATGGTGTGAGAAATGCTACTTGACTCATTAATAATACATGAGAAAATTTGCCAACGTCGAAGTAATGATTTATGAGTTTAAGATGTCATTTCAATGTCATCCTACGAAATTATTGGTTATATTCTGTTACATAAAGTACATTTTATTATTATTGTCGATAGTTGATATCGTATTTAAATACCTTGTTCTAGGTAAGTATTTACATATAACGTTGTGTATGTTTTATCAACCTCTTATTTCGCGTATAAAAAGTGCCAGTTTTATTATGTGGTATTAATTATTTAGATTATACAATTTTAACTAATATTGTTGTATATATTCACCTCGTACTGACGGGCTTGGTCGCTCATGCACTCGAACCCTAAGTTTACGAAGCACTTTACTACTATAACATAAAGTTTATTCTTTGTTCAGGTCGGTATCCGCTGACTCATTTTTGCCTTGCAATGCAGGCTCAGGACGCAAATTAGGCAAACATTTCTCCGCAAAATGTCATTTATAGAATGTGATTTAGTTATTGAGAATGGTGTGGTAATTGATCCAGTAAACAACATTGACCAAGTTCCTCTGAATATAGCTGTTAAAGATGGGAAAATTCTGGATGTGTTTGAACCAAGTGTAAATACTTACCTTGCACCTGAGTGGTACAATGCCTCTGGGTGTTATGTCGCGCCTGGGTTCATTGATGTCCATGTGCACTGTTACGAACACGTGACTTCTCTTGGTGTTAATCCTGATGACACTTGTTTGGCACATGGAGTGACTACTGTCGTTGATGCAGGCTCTGCAGGTCGGGTGGGGGGTATAGTGATGGACTTTTGAATGGAGTGTTTTGAAATTCCGAGATTTTGAAAATTTAATAGTAAATATATAGAAAGCATCAAAATTCTGTGCCTGATATCTTGGTTGCGTCGCCGTGGTACACACTTTCCACACTGGGTGGGTGGGTGGGAGGGGTATAGTGATTGAACAACCAGCGGCTGGTTGTCTGAGTTACTCTCTTCACTTCTAATGTATTTCCTTACAGGGTGTGGCACATTCAAAGGTCTACGGAAATTCGTCATGGAGAGGAGTCACACCAGGGTTCTGGCATTCCTACATATCTCCTCACATGGACTGGCTGCTGCAGGATGCTCTGCTGAGGGTGATACACGTCATTTATTTATAATCGTATTAAAATTAATCTCCCCACCTAATGACTGAGTTTCACTAAGAACTGTTAATTAACTGCCAATTAGAGAATGTAATTGAATTTACTTGTTCCTATGTATTTATGTCTACATTTCTGTGAAGTTCGCCACCATCATCTAGCTGCTTCTTTCTAGTTCTTACTGAAACCAGCTTTATTCATCACATACTTGTTGTATAATATGTAAACCTTGGCATTACGTTTCAGCCAGTTGTGGAGAGCTGGACTCTCTGAGCCATGTACAACTGGATGATTGTGTGAAATGCATAGAAGAAAACAAGGATGTGATTGTTGGAATCAAAATAAGATTGAGTGAAAGTATTTCCAATGCTGGTGCAAATGAAGAAGAAGCATATAGGTATTGCATACAGAACACTGGACCAGACAATTTCCTAGTGGGTTCCCAGTATTTGGATAAGAAATTGAACATCCCCCTTGCCTTGGCAACCTTTTGATAAATGTTGCCCCTGACAGTAGAAAGTCTTTAATTATCAGTCTTGAAATATTCGTTTGTTTTACATATAGGAGAGCTTTGACAGCATCACAGAGAACAAACCTACCATTGATGGTTCACCATTCAATTTCCACTATTCCTTTGGCTAAAGGTACTCCACTTTGACATTTTACTCTGTCTAACACTGAAGTTTACTTGTCAGGCTTTTTTTCTTATAGACTCGGATGCAAAACTTTCATGTCCTGGTGACTTACGACCAGGTGATATATACACTCACACATTTCATGGGCACAAGAGCACTATAGTGGATTTGGGTCAAAATAAACTTCATGCAGTCATTCACAAGTCTCGTCAAAATGGTGTTTTGTTTGATGTTGGTCATGGACAAGGCTCATTCAGCTGGAAGGTTAGTTTTATTGAAATTTAATCCTGAATTAATTAGGAATTACTTACTGGAAATTAATGCCTTAAATTAATTAGGAATTAATTACAGGCAATTAATGTCTTAATTAACAAATTAATTAGAAATTAATTACTGGCAATTAATGCCTTAATTAACCAATTCCTATTTTCAAGGTGTCTGAGATTGCATCTCAGGAAGGGTTTTACCCAGATCTCATTAGCACAGATCTACACTCGTTAAGTGTTGATGGACCAGCGTATGATCTCGTCACAGTCATGTCAAAATTTCTTCATCTTGGGATGAGTTTGTATGACATCGTTAAGGCAGTGACATCACAAGCAGCCACTGCTATTGGCTGGAGTGATCAGATTGGTTCGTTAAGCAAAGGGAAGATTGCAGATATCACTATTCTAAGGTTGGACAAGGGTGAGTTTATGCTCGAAGACTGTGAAGATCACTTCAGAACTTGTAAGCAATTGCTCCAGCCGGTTGCTGTGTGGAAAAATGGAGTGGCATTTCCAATAAAACTTGACACTATCAAACAGGCTGTGAAGAAGTAATGATTGTGGTCCAGCAATATTTGCATCTAAGCATACATAAAGTTGGGAACATTTGGGTGCTTTTTTTCTCAGAATAGTCAATGCCTTCATCTGCATCAAATCATTGATAGTTGAAAACAAAATTGGTAAAAAATAAACACAATAACAAAATACTTCATACATTTAAAGTTACTTCTATTATGTTATGGTTTCCATGTACATTTAGTATGTACATTAATACTTATTTAGTAGTTTAGTAAACAACAACAACAACAACAACAAGTGATTCAATATAGACGTCAGTTGCTGACACGAACACAGCACTCGGTTCCAGGGTAATCAGGCAAGTCTAGTTTATATTTCTCATGCAGAATTCTTGGTACAAATCTTCCTCCTATATAGTGATGTTGTCCTTTAAACAACTTTGCACAAAGTTTTGGAGCTGTGAGTGAGATGAGAAAATCTGGTTGAAGACCATCAGGAGCACCTTTCTCTACATCCCAACCTGAAAGAAGAGGGGAGAGTCTAGAAAGAAAGGAAGGAAGGTAGGGGGTTGTGTTCTGGTTAGGACTGGGACAGTTAGGGTAACAGTTGGGGTAAGAGTTAGGGTTAGAATTTGGGTTGAGATAGAGATTTATAGGGTTGGGATTAGTAATAGGGTAAGGGTTAAGATTAGTGTCTGGTTTGGGATTAGAACTTGGTATTAAGGCTGATTTACACTACACAACTTTTGCCTAAAACTGTCACATGCAACCTGCTTACAACTTGAGTTGTACTGTGGAAATCATGCACACAACTCACCTATGACAACTGAAGTTGTAAGCAGGTTGCATGCGACAGTCTTAAGCCAAAGTTGTGTCATGTAAATTGGCCTTAAAGGCTAGAGTTGGGGATAGCTTCAGCATGAAATATAGTTTGATACCTGAGGGTACATCAACTGAACATAAAGGAGTCTTGACATCTTTCAATGTGTTGATGATGGTGCCAAAAGGTTCTCGGATGTTTCCTTTGAAGCTAAAGCCGAATATTGCATCAACAATGAAGTTGTAGTTTGCATCAATGTCTGATGCAGTGGGAAGCTCTGTGATAAGTGGTATGTCCATAAGTGTACACTGAGTCACAAGATTTTTATACAATTGTTTATCTGTTCTTTTAGGGTAGAATACTGATGGACTGTAGCCCTGAAATTAATATGCAATACATGTTAGTTTAATTAACATGGCAAAACAAATGTCAAACACAAAGAAAAAAAATTATAGTTACTGTTGTAATTAACAAATCATGTATTTAAATCAACATTCCAGTATTGATACAACCTATTCTAATTATGCAACAATTGGGCAATTAAATAGTTAATGATCCAATTAACCGTTCAAATTGCTAATGAACCAATTAACTAATTATGCATGTAATTAATCATGCTATACTTCACTTACAAACATTTTCAAATGTCTAGCTGCAACCAAGCCGTCTCCGCCATTGTTTCCAGGACCACAACATACTAAAACATGACTGGATTTCTCTGCAGGCATTGGGTAAGCTTTAGTCAAGGCGAGTGCGACGCTAAGACCAGCTAACTCCATAAGCTGATCCACACTAAATGCAAACTCGTTAAACAACTCTTGGTCAATTTTTTGAGCCTCGTCTTGTGTGAGGTACTTCATTGCTCTTGTTTTAATAAACTGAAAACCAGAACCGCGACTTAAAGTAAAATTTTTTGGGAAAAACAATCGCGCAAACATGAGGACTTGAAAAATGCCTGATTTAAATAACCATACGGTATATGTCCTTCTATGTAAAAAACCCGGTAGTTTGTATTTGTGGGTTTTCCCCCTTTAATCCTTAACGCGTGCTAAGAATGTTAATAACTTTCAACTTTTTTCCCCCGAATTGTATTAAAACACTGTTCTCAAGTTCTGAGTATTATATTTTCAGCATGTCTTACTTTACGTACAGAAGATTTTTGCTTCGAAAATTAAGCTTCCAAATTATATCGTGCTCCCGGAGTTTAAGCCCCGTTGCATATATCTCGTGGTAAGGAAGTGTAGCAGGATGTTTTGATCGAACTGACTGTAGTTTGTCGTTTGTAACGGAATGAAAATTTTGACATTAAAAATTGTTTAGTTATTACAAAATCATGTCTGAAAATCATTGGGTAAATTTTGTTTAGTTGCTTAACTATATTTGACAATGAATCAAGTTGCTCATTTGCTGTTTGGTTATTGTTCGTTATTTATTATTTGATTTTCTCTCTTTTTTGATAGAAAACTCCCAAAGATATAGAAGGTGAACTTCAATGGAAACATGGTTTGAGCTGGCGAGATGTTTATTTTCAGGTACAGTTGTAATAATTGGTTGTAGCACCTATCTCTAAATTAACCAACCTTTGGACTAGAGTGTCATAGTCCCTTCGAGTTGTTTCCTATAAATATTGACTTATTTAATAAAGGGGAAGTCAAGTCCGTAATGTAAACAAACGGTTTGTTTACATTTTGAACTGCTGTATTTTTTAAAATATGATGTACTGTCTGAATATCTAACACCATTTTGGTTCGCTATGCTTCTAAATGAATATGAAATAGAGTTTATGTTCAGAAAAATTCGAAACATTCGAAATTTGGGCAATGTTCACATTACAGGTCCTCACATTGTTATGAGCAGAACCGATGTGCAGAACGGACTTGACTTCCCCTTTAAGTATGTCAAAATTTGAACAGTTATTAACATTTTCTATGGCGCAAATTTACATGTGTTACATCAAGTATTACGCTTATCCAATTTCTTACTTAGCCTGTAGACTATTTTATCTTTACAACAATTGTGGTATTACTTTCTTAACTGTGTTTATCCTAACCCACCTTGTCAACTTTCCCTGTGGGAGGAAAAAACCCATGACTTTTGGCAGCCACGTTTGTTGACTGACTCTTTTCATATGAGAGAATGGAACTCATGAACTCGGAGGTGAAATTCGGCAATGGCTCTGACAACTGCGCCACCAAAGTTGCAAATTACTAGCGAGTCACCGCCTTCAAGGCTTGAATGTACATGAAATTGTCATTTCAAGGTTTCAACAAACACCATTTATCTATATCCAAGGAAAAGGAAACGTGACAATCAAATACTTCATTCAATTTCTCTGACTCAGGTATGAAATTTAGTATTAAAGATCTAATTAGTTGGATACTGCAAGGTCAATATCCCAAGTTTATAAAAAATTCCTAGAACTATCAATAAAAAATTGTTGCCCCCCCCTGGAGAATTAAAGCCCCTCCCCCGTGGAAAGTTGAAGCCCCTCCCCCTCTCATGAAATTTAAACACATGCCCACATCTTTACTGCCCTCCAGAACATTTTATGGAAACCTCCCCACAGGAAAATTGAACCTCTTCCAAGGAAGTCAATACAAAGCCCCCCCCCCCTGCAGAAGTCAATACAAAGCCCCCTCTCCATTTTTAATTGTACCCCACCCATGCACCACACAGGAAATGCAGCACATGTGCACACACTATAGTGCCCATTTCCTGGAAATCTGCATACCGCAAAAATAATATACAGACACTCGGAAACTAATTAATGCTACCAGTAGAGATAATAATTTCTATTTCTATACCCACCAACCAGATTGATGAAATCAGTGAAATTGGAACAAAGTTCTCAAAAAGATGTTTTAAAATCGTTTTAAAGATGGGAGCCATTGAACAGTTCAAATGCCCTGCAAAGATGGTGAGATTAATACACATTCTGTTACAGTAAATCTATCTTTCATATCAAACCTTTAGTAACTAATGTAGGGTCTTTGTGTCAATTGTCTCATTTGCAGGATAATGTGAAAGTTCAGCAATTGATTAACAACCTAAGGCATGCACAGAAGTTTTGGACGGACAAAGAAATTCTGCAGCAGAGAAAACCTGGACGTCAAAGAAGGGTATGTGTTAAGAAATGCAAGTTAGAATTTCAGAAATTCAATGAAAAGTGTTTTAAGTGCAACAACTGATTGTATTGTGCATACGTGTTTTGTATGAGAGCAATGACAATTGATCTTACATTATGATTGATGTTGGTTGTTAATTTTTAAGCATTTTATTTAGGTTACTTTGGAAGGCCCTGATGAACCATCAGAAAGGTATTTATGTGTTGAAATATAACGAAGATAAAGTGTTTTGAGAGCAACTGAGCGGGGCATCTTGTCATGCTATATTAATGAGCTAACGGGCCGATTTCCACTACACAACTTTTGCCCAAAACAACTGTCACATGCAACCTGCTTACAACTTGAGTTGTATTGTGTAAATCAAGCACACAACTCACTTACGTTGTCGCAGGTGAGTTGTGTGTTTTATTTACACAATACAACTCAACTTGTAGGCAAGTTGCATGCGACAGTTTATAATTACATTTCAACGTGTTTTTTAGTGTGGATATGATGAAACATCGCGTATTTTTCACACTGTGGAATGGCGAGATGATAGGTCTACTTGTGGACGCCACATCAACATTCACCAGTGTCTATTTGCGTTTGTTTTCCTTCGCTTGTAAACCCAGTTCATGCTCTCTTTGTAAAATACGTCATCAGTCATGTGACCTCTGGGCGGTAGACACCACTGGCACAGGTACCAATGTCTTCTTGTTTCAGCACACATACACCGCGTGATTCTGAAATGCAAGTGCTTTACAGTATGACAAACATTGTACTTTATCATCCTAAAATAGCGAGACGTGTAAGAAAAGATGAATTTCTGATAGACCTGGGCAAAGCAGGACACAGTTTGTTTGTCATGGAACATCATCAAAAGGTTTTTCTTTTGTAAACTTATAATTTGAATATTATAAAGTGACGTTGACAATGTTGAATACTGAAAATTTATTTCTCCAGCTACTGGTGGTTTACTTCAGTGATGTTTCATATGAAACTATGCCTGTTCCTGCTGGAATAACAGCCAAACAGGTGAGACTTCTAGCGAGAACAGTTTAGAACTGATAGAGCTATCCAGTATAAATAAAGTTAGTTTAGTTTAGGTTTCCTCGTGTGGTAACACTGGATCAATAAGAGATGATTCTTACTGGACCTCTAGGAAGAACAGTTTAGAACTGATAGAGCTATCCAGTATAAATAAAGTTAATTTAGTTTAGGTTTCCTCTTGTAGTAACACTGGATCAATAAGAGATGATTCTAACTGGACCTCTACCGTAGGCAGAACAGTTTAGAACTGATAGAGCTGTCCGGTATAAATAAAGTTAGTTTAGTTTAGGTTTCCTGTTGTAGTAACACTGGATCAATAAGTGACGACCCTTAGTGAAACTGATAGAGATCCAGTTCGTCTTTTAATATTGACAAGATCGTCTTCTATTTCAGATATTGAAGCTTGACCAGATCGCGTCAAAGCTAAACGAACTGAGTTGTTTCGATCCAGGATTATTTTTACGTTATGAGAATGGAAAAGGTCAGAAGTTGTGTTTGCTGTCTTGGCGTTTGTTTTTGCGTTTGTTTTTACGAAAAGACGTATATTTACAACCAGCGCTTGTAGTGTCATGGTCACCACGCTTGCCTTTCAAGCTGGGAGACTCCGGTTCAGTCCTTGCTCGGACCTCTACTCAAGGTCTTAAGATAACTGAGGAGAAAGAGCTACCTTTATATTGACATCCGTAAATGGTTACACTTTCGCGATAAAATCGTTTTTACCTCGGATCCCCAATCAATTGGACAATAGCCTGTTGGGAAATCTGCTCACCAATCAGTGAGAAAGTCAATAAACTTAAGTTTTCTTTCTTTGTGTAGAAGTACAGTTTTGCATGAATGATAATCCGTTCAAATATCAAGAGTATGGTAAGTTGTCAAATAGTGTGTTGAAGGAATTTTAGAAGATGGGAAAACTATGTACTAGAGAGCTAACCAGGAGCGATGGCGAAAAACGCAACTAGAATGGACCTATTCCCTAATGAACAAAATTTTGAGCAAGACAAGTCTAGACAAACATTTCACCACATCTTGAAAGAGCATCGCAAAATTAGTAATATTCTGAAGTTTCGTTGCGAAATGTTGTAAAATGCGGATCATATAGCCCTGCGAAGTTTGCCGTTTTTCAGTCATTTTGTATTACGCACGGGAAATTGGTACCGCTTTCTGAAGAAAGGTATCAATTTCCCGCACGTAATACAAAATGACTGAAAAACGGCAAACTTCACAAGGCTATATGATCCGCATTTTACAACATTTCGCAACGAAACTTCAGAATATTACTAATTTTGCGATGCTCTTTCAAGATGTGGTGAAATGTTTGTCTAGACTTGTCTTGCTCAAAATTTTGTTCATTAGGGAATAGGTCCATTCCAAAATTAGTCCTACCAATTTTTGGGTGGTGTCCGTGTTGACCAAAACGTCGCTTGTTTAAGCTCGCTATTCTCTTTATTCGTTCAGGCAAGATCGTTGCAAGAAGCAAGAGAATCCGGTTAAACAGTTTGAAAAAATCCGATCATGAAATAATAGCGGAGATGCGTTGGAAAGAGGTTAGTTTGTTTCTTGACGAAGCCTCGGTTAAACGAGACATGTCATTATAGTCACACTTTTGTTGATGCCATTCATTTTCTAGTATGAGGAATTAATTTCTTCGATTTATTTTTCAATTTTAAAAGTTTTACACCTTGCAGTTTGAGGAACATCACAGAAGGAAGAAAGCGAGTGACATTGCTAATGAGCTTCTTGCTGGTCAAATTAGAAAATCATCTCGCATGGATGAAGAATTGTGTTTCGTTGATGATCATTTTGCGCTGAATAATGATGAATCTCGTTCATCTACCACCGCTGACCCACGTGGAATACAGGCTCCCTACGATGTAGTAGTACAGGGAGGTGAGGGATATGGATTACCAAAGTCACGTGAATATATTACTGAAGTTGGTGGTAATAATAGTGGTGATAATGGTGGCGGTAAGGATGATAGTGGTGGTGGTGGTACTGATGGTGGTGGTGATGATTTGAAGACTTGTGCTGACATAGATACCCTATCTGTTTCCACATGTTCAGAGCCGAATATTTCGCACCAATTGCCGCCTGGTTATGACGTGGTTGGTGTAACCAGCGATGAACATGCTGCTACAAAGTCACCAGACGATGGTTGTCCTAAAAATAGCACTGATGTCATAACCACAGCTGATGAGGTTATGACTGAAAACTTACAAGATAGAAATGATAATGATGGTGATGCAATGATGAGAGACTCTTTGGATAGTAACTATTCTAAAAATAACAATGACTTAACAAATACGTCGAATTGTATCGGTATTGAAAATAACCAAGATGTCGGTAAACAGTCTTTGTCTGATGGTGCTGGTACTAAAAATAACAATAATGTCAGTTTCTCGTTTGATCATAAACATGATGTCACTGAGACAACAGAACATGATGACGTCATCGACATGGTTTCCCCACGTGACGATTGTGTTTTGGACGCAAACCTAGTTACGTCAGATAATAGCTGTACT
The DNA here is from genome assembly GCA_902702795.2 of Paramuricea clavata. Classification (NCBI taxonomy): domain Eukaryota; kingdom Metazoa; phylum Cnidaria; class Anthozoa; order Malacalcyonacea; family Plexauridae; genus Paramuricea; species Paramuricea clavata. The sequence goes on from CACRXK020001603.1 coordinate 41,035, forward strand.
ATAAATAACGATGATGTCACCAATACATCAGATGGTGCTGAGAATAAAGATGACATCATGGGTGAAAAATCATCAAATGATCAACTGGTTAAAAGTAGAAATGACGACACAAATATTCTATTCGTAGACCAGGAAAATTCCTCTTCAACTACCCAGTCAAACGCTGACCAGACTGGTGTTTCACGTCCATCAGATAGTAAACCACTCAACTCTGACGGTAATCCTAACTCTAGCCCTAACCTTGACTCTAACCTTAGCCCTAACACTATTCCTGCCACCAACCCTGACCCAAAGACGAATCTTGACCCAACTAAAGCTTCTAACCAGAGCCAAAAAAATTTAATGCATTCTCAATCTGATGGGTTGGTATTCCGAAAACAACGACAAGATGAAGAGAACTCTAGCCACACAACATCGCACCGGTCGCGTTTCAGGTCCTTGTCGGAACTGAACGGACGCTACTCGTTCACGAGCAACGAAACATGTGACAGTGCAGCCATATCACGTGACGCTCAGATCACGACACGTGGCGCACGGGCCATGTCGGAACCAGACTTGCTCGAAAAAGACGACGTTCTACGAGTCGGTGATGTTTTTCCCCGCAAGGAGAGCTCGGATTATTCTGAGGATGAAGTCATTTGTAGACCAACTGAGATCTCTTCATTGACTGGACCGACTTGGACCTTCGCAAAGAGAGTCGAAGAATGCGTTCGAAAAATACTGAATGTAAAAGATGACATTCCTCAAGTGGAGAAATTGATTTCTGAAGATTTGTGCAAAGTTCTCTATGAATTGCTTGACGACGGTTTGAAGAAAAACCTTTTGAGAATTTCATTTTTCTCCATTGGGTCAAACGTTTGGGATATTTGTCAAACAGTTTGTAAGGTAAAGAACATGTAAATCAATATCTATGCAGTACACCTATTTTGAATTAATAATCAGGAGATGCGGTTAACGTGCTCCCACTTAATTAAATAGGTACAGGCTATATAGAGTGGGGCCCTTACCCTCGTCCTGATCTTCGTATCTCTTGGTACTTCACCACAGGGAAGCCCGGTCCGGACATGAGATTCAATTACCATAACGGTGCTTTTCTGGGGGCCCTTACCTCCAAGAAACCGCACTTTTTGTCACCCAATTTGGCCACAAAGGATTTGCATGACTTATAAAAGATTTACTTAGGTTAGGTAACTTCCCTGCAAGTGAAAACTCAAGGAAGTCACGTTTGGTTGCTTGTCTTCTTTGCTTCGAGAGATCAAGGTCCTCCTCTAGTTCAAAAACTATCCTTCACCCTAGTTCAGGTGAATTGGTCAACCGCATCCTGTGTAATCGATATTGAAGAAATTATTACCATACTAATGAGATTTCTATTAAAATAAAGTTCCTTTATTGATAGGCTACGGAAGTTGGCATCGATGTAATACAACGAATCAAAGATGGCAGTATTGATCAAAAGTTTCACATATTTATTCGCGAGTGTATTCGACACAAGATCCTCAGTCGATGGTTTGAAGAGCTGTCCAGTGAAAACGTTCAGAAACAGATTATGAAACATTACGAACAAACTGCAGTCGTGTTGGAACCTGAACATTCCAAAGCCATTGAGCACCTGATGCTATATTTGGATGGACTGGACGTTTTGAAGTTACAGGAATTGAAAGCTCGTGAATCTGGTCGGAATATAGATTTCTTGATTAGTTTTGAGTAGTTTTGGAAGAGCTCATGTCAGTTGGTAATACAGTGCAGTCCTGCTAACTAACCATTGCCTTGGGGGTTCGAGTTAGCAGGGTTCTATACTGTGCAGTGATGTGTGCATGTTTGACTCTGTGACCAGGGTTAGTGGGGTATTCTGCGGTAATTTAGAAAAACAATGAGTGTTTATATAGCTGAAATAACCCACATTCATTCGTAACTAATTGTATTTTAAGATTTCCCGTTTTCATATCTGTAAATATTTTTGTTGGTCTGTAAATACCTTTGTCTTCTCTGAAAGAATATTTGTTCTTTTATTACACGTTTCTTTTCAAACTTGACTTGAACTAACGCAGCTTCTTAAATCGCTTTTGTGCGTTTGTTTTCACACAAAACTTTTAATTTCTTTCAATTTGTTCTTTAATTAAAGTATTTGTTAATGCCGTTGCCATCATGCACCTTGTGTTAAATTCAATTGTTTTCAACAGCATGTTTCATTTGTGAAGTAGGTATTCTCAAGAGACAAGCTAAGTATTTTTTGACGTTAGACTTAGAGATACATTTCTCGCAAAGTATGGGTATTTTATTTGCTGTTCTTGTGTTCTGTATTGCACCAGAGTTTGGTCGTTCTGTACCATTACAGAAACGAGGTAGGCAGGTGGACATTTTAGATTTTATTCTGGCTTCTCTAACCCAATTTTAATTCGGTGATCCACGATATGTGACTATTTCAGGTGCGTCAGACGAGATGGTGTTCGAGGGTGATATGATAATGCCAGTAGAGGAGGTAGAGCGCGCCATACGTGGTGATGATTTGGACGCTCCTGCAGGAAGAACTAGAGGTGCCAGGAGAAATGGACTGTGGCCAAATGCTGTTGTCCCGTATGTCTTTAGCAGCAGCATCAGTAAGTTGAACTTCCTCAAACGCCGATTTAAATTACACAATTTTTGCCTAAAACTGTCGCATGCAACCTGCTTACAACTTGAGCTGTACTGTGGAAATTAAACACACAACTCACTTACATTGTCGTAGGAGAGTTGTGTGCTTGATTTCCACAGTACAACTCAAGTTGTAAGCAGGTTGCATGCGACAGTTTTAGGTAAAAGTTGTGTAGTGTAAATCTGCCTTGAAATTATTCCACCCTAGTCCTGGCCTTACCCTTATTCAAACCCTAACCCCAGCCGTAGACATTCACAATACAAAATTTTATAGCGTGTATGTTAAAAATGACTTTCTTTTGCGATAGAGAACCCAGTTTTGAATTTAGTTGGTTTGAAAGGTCCAACAGAAGGAGCCATTCGTAGCGCTATGAAGGAATGGGAGGATAAAACGTGTTTGAAATTTGTCCCGAGAACTAATCAAGCTGACTACATTGAGTTTGTTGATGCAGGTTTTGGAAAGTAAGAATACTCCACAGATTCTAAGATATTAATCTTTACTCTTACAGGACCTCTAGGGAGAACAGTTTAGAACTGATATATAGAGCTACCTAGCTAGTATAGAGATTCGTTTGAAGATGTTGGAAAAGTAAATGAGATATCTTTTTCTAGATGTTACTCTCACGTTGGTCGTGTTGGAGGGAAACAAACAATCTCTCTTGGGTTCGGATGTTTTACTCATGGTATTGCTGTCCATGAGATTGGTCATGCAATGGGTAAGTCTGACTATTTTAATAATGGAAGATTTTTCCTAGTAAATTTTTATATATGTAATCTTAACCTTGTGTTTTAATCACCATTCCATGTAAATTAGTGTTGAAAAGCCTCTTTGAGGAACACAATAAAGTATGTATGTATGTATGTATGTAATTGATGACGAGTGACGTCTCGTACTTCCTGTAACATTATCGTTTTCGTCATTTTAGGTTTCTTCCATGAGCAGAGTCGACCGGACAGAGATAATTATGTTGAAATTATCTGGGACAACATTAAAGAAGGTTTGGATTTTTGCATCTTATTCTAAGCCTCGTTTATACTATCAAAGTTTCTGCGATCACAGTAGGAATTTTTTAATCTTGTTTTACACTATCAAAGTTTCTGTGATCACAGTAGGAATTTTGCATTGGTAAATTCTACGTTTTTAAGGATTTGTAAGAAATGTTTGAAGAAACTTACTCGGTGTTTAACATTGAATCAGTTCTCTCAAGTGTTTTTTACGAATCCTTCAAATTTACCCATGCAAAATTCCTGCTATTGCCACAGAGACTTTGAAAGTGTAAACCAGCCTTAAAACACATTGTATGATTGTAAAAATTTTGGTAGTATTATTCTTAACTATTCTTTCTAGAGGTTCAGTAAAGGCCATTCCTTGAAAGGCAAACAAACTTGTCTAAGCAAAATAACTCTCGGATACTTATCGTTTTCTAGCCAACAAATTCAACTTCAACAAATATGGCCGATCAAGAATCGACTCCTTGGGTGTAGAGTATGACTACGGATCCATAATGCACTACGGGAAGAGAGACTTCGCCAAGTGGCCCTGGCAGACGACGATCAGACCAAAGAAAGCTGGAGTGTCTATTGGACAGAGGAAAGGACTCAGTGTTCTTGATGTCAAACAAGCCAATCTTCTGTACAGATGTTAGGTAATTAATCCCGCCAGAGAGTATTTTTACCATGGTCAATAGTTTTTAGTTTTAATAAGCTTTCGTACATTTATACGAGGAGTTAAACAACAGAGCAAGCTCCAATCAAGGTGTAACTCCGAAAATAGAATAAGAAAGTTAGGAATCTTGATGCAGATATAATAGACCCCATTATCTATGTTTTTTTCTTGTGAATTTTCAATTGTAAATTAGCTAAAAAACATTTTCTATTCTGTGCTCTAGGCTCTCCGGCAATTTTTCTCGACGAAGTCGTAGAATACAACTGCCAAGTTATGAATAAAAGATTTTGATCAATCTAATAGCGTCGATTCAGATGAGTTTATATATTTTCTGTATTGTCCGTTGGCATGACTCTATACTCCGTCAGATTAATGGCCTTTTGCTTAGACGAAAGGTTTTTTTGAAACTGACAAAAATTGCCATATTTAGCGGTTATGTCTTAACTGCAGGGAATCCCAATTTCAAAAGTTCAGCATGAGCTTGACGTCTATGAATATTTTTCATAGTTCACTGCGGACTCTTATCCCACGCTTTTCTACACAACACAAGCAGAACTATTTAAAGAACGCCTTTCTTTTCTCAACGATTTCCGCTTTACTTTCCAAGCAAGGTTTTAAAATAGCCTTAGTAATTTTGAGGACCGGCATTTGCTTACCATTGCCGGACAGCTCTATGAAACACAAGCATCATCGTATGTGTATAATAATAAACGGAGTAATTTGAAGTTGATGAGTCGGTAAGACTTAGCGATGAATTGGTTTTGAGAAGTGTTTTGAAGGTGGACATCTTTTATTGACATGGATTGTTAGTCATCAGAACTGAAAGTGGTAAGTAATTAACCCATTCAAGTTTCTACGGTTGCCTTTTTATGTTTGATGTTTGCCTTAATTATTTTGTGGAAAAGCTTTCGTCAGGATCTTGATGACTGCTTTCATTACTGCAATTACTGCTAATATGATGAATATCTGGGCTTACAGATGTTTTGCTAGCGAAAATATAACCAAATACTCAGGCTGAAGTTTTACCACGTAAATCACTGGTGTTTTCCGCAAAACGAGTGAAATATATCTATCGCCGTGCAAACTTTAAAAATCTAATTTTTCTTTCATTTTTAGACAAAACTAAAGAAATGTTGTTGGAGATTTGTATCCTACTGTTAACAACAGCTATCCTCGTTCTTTACCTCACGAAACCTTCAAGACCCCCTGGCTTCCCTCCTGGTCCTCCAACGCTCCCACTAATTGGCAACCTGCACAATTTGGGCACCAAACTACACCTTCATCTAAACTCCCTAAAATCTATACACGGGCCCATATTCAGCATCTACTTAGGCCGAACACCTATTGTCGTTATAAACAGTATTACCGCGGCTCGAGAGGCAGTTCTCCGACAACGGGATACTTTCTCCGGGAGACCACACCCCAGTGAACTACCCTATGGTTGTCAGTTGGTAGGCAATCAAGGAACAAACGTAGGTTTCGGTGACGTCACATCAGAATGGAAACTTCAAAGAAAAATTGCTGAGCAAGCACTAAAGGATTTCTTTGGTAGAACAATGGAAGATCACGTGACAACAGAAGTGGGGAAACTTCTCGCGAGATTACGTCCACGCGTGGGAGAACCGTTAGAGCTTGGGCCCGACTTTGATTTGGCAATATTGAATGTCATATGTTCTCTGTTATTTGGAGTACATTACGAACTCGGGGACAGCGAATTTCAACGCATAGTCTATTTCAATGCGTGTTTCGCCGAGGGACTAAAACCCGGTCAACTTGTGGACGTTTTTCCATGGATAGCCAAATTTCCGTTACCAGGCCTCCAGAAGTTACGACACGCGGTTGCTATTCGCGACGAGATTTTAGACACGAAATATGCCGAGCATAAGGCGACGTTTGACGAGAATAATATACGTGATTTGACGGATGCAATTTTAAAAGCAAAGTATGAAGTTATAGATCCTGAAAACGACCTCAAAACCTCTTTAACTGAAGGTCATTTAAAAGCCATATTGGCTGACTCTTTCATTGCTGGGTTTAAGACCACTGCGACAAATCTCCGATGGGTATTTGTTTACCTGCTTAATAACCCCGGGGTTCAAGATCGTATACATCAGGAACTTTCACCCTACTCCGAACCTCCGGGGTTGAAAGACCGACCGGTACTTCCATACCTTCAAGCAACACTGGCCGAAGTATTGAGATGCGCAAGCCCGGTTCCTATTCCTATACCACATCGTGTGACCGCTGATACAACCCTGTGTGGATACCAGATCCCTCAAGACACCACAGTGTTTTTAAACCTCTGGGGAATCAACCACGATCCTGATTGGTGGGACCAACCGTTTGAATTTAAACCAGAACGGTTTTTCAATGCTGAAGGATTGTATGAGCCTCCATCGGCTTCACGATGTAGTTATATCCCATTCTCCGCTGGAAGGAGGGTTTGTCTAGGAGAGAGCCTTTCTAACGCAATACAGTACTTGTTTGTCAGCAGCCTGCTGCATGAGTTTATATTTGAAGTCCCGCTAGGATGTGAGCCGCCAGACACTGAAGAACTTACCACAGCGGTCTTGGAACCCAAACCATTCCAAGTCGTTCTCAAGAAAAGATAACATTTTAAACTTCATACTTATGTAATCGAAATTTTGTCCGTTTAACTTCGGTCTTTAGTTAACTTTTATTTTGAAGTCAAGGACTGCCTACCACGTTTGTGGAATAGCTAGTTCATTTTTGTGGCGTTTACAAAATTTTCTTTACAAATGTCAAATGATCTAATTAAACATTCAAATAAAAATTGAGCTCAAAATACCTTTGAGCACTTCATAAAGAACGTATTTATGAATTCTGTTTAGGATTTATGAATTCTGTTTTATGAACTCTATAACAACTATTCTCGATCAGGTTTTTAGGACAATTAAATCCAGTCAGAATAATCTCCTATCTCCCTAAAAGCTTTAGTTCCAAGTTTTACCCAAAATAAAACAATTTATTATTGTGCTTTATGCTTAACAAAACCAGAAATTATTTTGCCACCTGTTGAGCAAAGACCGCAAAGGACGCTTTGAATATTAAATAACGCCAGGTATTAGTGAAGAATTTAGCGTCGTTCAAGAGACCTGCACAGAAACGTAAAGATTTTCTTCTTCAGATCATCAGATATTGAAATAAGGTAAGACGAAAGTTTGTTGTATCTTTTCAGTTGCAAACTGTACGTTGTTGTTTGTGTCAAAGGCAGACCCTCGCATCAATCGAATAGAAACTTAAAACATTCCTGACATCGGACCTTGAAATCTCCCCGGTGCTGTTAGTCTTAGTTCACGTAGTCGTAGCACAGGCACACGACCCTTCATTAGTTTAACATCATACTTAACACTTGCATTCTTACTTCTTAGTCTTGCCTTGTCGACTGAGGAAGCAAAATGTTTGCCAAGAAATTTACAAACATATTTCGTTTACCCCCGTATGATTTTTTGTTGCGGGAACAATGTTTCCTAGTCTGCCCACCGTCGGGAAACATGGCTAGGAAACAATGTTTCCTGTTTTGTCCACCTTCGAGAAACATAGCTAGGAAACAATGTTTCCTGGTTCGTCCACCGCTGGGAAACAATGTCTCCTCTCTAACCTTCGAGAAACGTGACTGGGAAACAATGTTTCTTGGTGTTTCACCTTTGGGAAACAAGACTAGCGAACAATGTTTCCTGGTGTCCACCTTCAAGAAACATGGCTAGGAAACATTGTTTTCTGGCTTGGCATCTGACGATGTTTCCTGGTTTAGTCGCTTTCGAGAAGCATAGCTGGGAAACAATGTTTTTTCTGTTTACCACCTTCGGGAAACATGGCTAGGGAACAATGTCTCAGTAATGATGTATATCTTTTATAGTCTGTCCAGGGCTTTCCTAATATTCAAACTTCTACATTTTACAGCAATGGGTAGCACACTTTCGGCTTGGAAAGAGGACTTGGTGAATGCATGTGACTATGTTATGGATGAAAAAATTGTAAAAATGCCCGAAGTTCTACAAGATGAACGCTATATTCAATGGTGCTTGTATGAAAGATGGCGGAAGAAACGCAAAGGCACTTCGAAATACGTGCGCATGCAATGCCCGCTAGCCAGCGTACAACAGTTCTCGAAAGCAGGTCAGGATATCAGTGGCGGTCCCAGAGCAGTGGATTTTGCTATATTCAACACAAGCAAAGACTCTCCTCATGATATCGACACAGTGCCCGCGGTATGTGTGGAACTGAGTCTCGCCAAGATGAAAAATGAGACTTCCTCACAGTTCCGTGAAAGATGTTTGAAAGATATCTTCAGATTAGCTTATCTACGCCATCATTTCAAAACTGAGAAGGCATATTTTGTTATGTAAGTATGGAAATCACATTTTTGTTTTGGTAGCAGTAGCCTGATGTAAGATTGGTTTACACTATCAAAGTTTCTGTGATCACAGTGTTTTAACAAAGAGTCCGTTCCGTCAAATATTTCTTATAAATCCTTCAAGAATTTACATATGCAAAATCTCCTAATACTTTGACAGTATAAATCAGGCGGTACAGCAGGACATCAGATCCGTCAAGATGCATCCTGGCTTGAATTTTAGGTCTCAATAATTTCCTTTTCAAATCTCTTTTGCCAGGTTTGGGACTGAAAACCAATTGTTCCAAGTCACGGAATCGTTGAAAATGTTGAAAGGAAAAGAAAGCAAGTTAAAATGGAAAGACCTGGAAGAGCTTGGCGCTGAGGAGGAATTGAGGAAGAATCTTGACTGCACGTGCCAATCATGCGGTCGCTTGGAAATGTCATGCTTGAAAAGCGTGGTCCCTAAATTGAAGATTGTTCACGAGAGAGTGGTGATGCACAAGGCATATTGGTGCAAGATCTGGGAGGTTGATGCACCGCCCAAAAGATAAATACGACACAATTCAATCATAGAGAAACTTTGTCCTTGCGATGATACTGAATGAGAAACCTAATTATTATTAAACTATTTCAAAAAGTCTTTTCAGGATATAGGCCGCATAAAAAACTGTCGCATGCAACCTGCTTACAACTTGAGTTGTACTGTGTAAATCAACCACACAACTCATCTACAACAATGTAAGTGAGTTGTGTGTTTGATTTACACAGTACAACTCAAGTTGTAAGCAGGTTGCATGCGACAGTTTTAGGCAAAAGTTGTGGATAGTGTGAATCAATGGTGCAAATCGGCCAAAAGAAAGCTGGTTGGTACATTGAAGTAATTGTAATTTATAATTGATTTTTTTAAAGCTGAATAAACATCATACGTTAAGTGTTACAATTCTTACTATGAAATGTCGTTAACTTTTTAGTATCTTATTTATAATTCTGACTATCATTGCATTGGTCTTTTTCACTGATAGATCACTGGTCTTTATGATATCAATGCTATTTATGCGCACAATTAAAACGATTAATAATATAAAAATTAAAACTATATCTATTTTCTAGTGCGAAAAGAAATTAACAGGCTAGCTTGTGAAGTATGTCATAGAATGTTGTAGGCTTGAGTTCTCATGCCATTTGTAGTGCAATAAGAAAAGCAACAAGCAAAAACAGGTTTTCCAAAGCTGGTCTTGGAGCAATGCTCTTCACAAACTTTGTTGTTGTTTTTGTTGTTGTTGTTGTTGTTGTTGTTGTTGTTGTTCCTTTGACCCAGTTGCGTTTCTCATTAAACTCCGCCACACTCCATGTAAAGCTTCTACAACTCGTCATACCGTTTGGCGGCGGATTCTGGCGGGTCTCGACTTCATTGATTACCACTGCCATACCTTCCAATTGATGTGATTCAATATGACAATGCAGGAACCAATGCCCGGGGTTATCGGCGATAAACTCGACTACGACATAGCCACCCGAGGGAACAATTACCGTATCTTTACGCACTGTCTTGCTCGTGGCCCTAAACAGGCCAAAAGGTGGTATATTTGCCTCCCAATTTGGTGCCCGGGTGCACGGTGTGTTACATTCCAAATCATACGAAGAACGCACGAGCCTACCTTGAGAGTTGTACCGGCCATAGCCAACTTCTACCACGTGAAAACTGTGTCCGTGTAGATGAATCGGGTGGGAAAATCTACTGTTGCTGGTTGTACTCAATGATGAAAGGACGAATCTGTTAATTAAAACAACCGAATCAAGAAATAGTTTAGCAGCAGTATTTTAAGCGTTTTTCATACGCACGGAAAGTTTTAATCTTTCTAAATTTTATATAAGTACTAATTACTCCAACAAATACACTTTAAATCCTCTTTTCAACAAAACTAGCCCATGCTACGCTACGTTGATATAGACTCACGCTTAAAAACGCGCAACTTGTTCAGGATTGATAACAGCAATTGAACAATGTTGTTTCGCAAAAGAAAACTTAAATTTGGAAAAAAGATGCACATTTTGGATTAGGAAAATCTATACTGTATATGTTACCTTCAAATATTATGCAGATTTCAAATTTGTTCCTTTACTACATATTAGTATTGTAATTGAAGTTATGATAACTTTAGTATAAGCACATGCCGGTTACAATACCATATATATATATATATATATATATATATATATATATATATATATATATATATATATATATATATATATATATATATATATATATATATATATATAT